>PVLD010010266.1:0-54619 GCA_004027595.1 Dinomys branickii
AATTTGCATGTCTGTATATGGGTCCATACATCTACAATTCGAAGATATCAATGGATAAAGCAACAACTACTGTTGAGACCATATCACCTTGTCTATAGATTAGTTGTGATTGTACTATTTTCTATGATAATGGGTGTCTGTTTGTCAATATGTTTTTGTACTTTTATGTTTCTAAAATAAATAAATAAATAAATAAAAATTAAATTAAATTAAATTAAATTAAATTAAAAAAAAAATAAAATAAATAAAAAATAAAATAAATAAATCTTTTGGGAAAATACCCTTAAGAGGAAGAGTTAGGTCACATAGGATCTGTAGTCCTAGTTTTTTGATGAATCTTCACACTGATTTCCACCAGAGTGGTTGCACCAGTCTACACTCCAACCAACAGTGGAGAAGGGTTCCTTTTTTGCCAATATCCCTGCAAGCATTTATAATTGGTTGATGTCTTGATAATAGCCATTCTTTCTGGAGCAAGATGGAAATTTCAGGGTTGTCTTTTTGTTTTGTTTTGATTTTTGTCCTTTTTTTTTGAGATGGTTTCACTATGCTGTTCAGGCTGGCCTTGAACTCACATTGAAACCCAGGTTGGCCTCAGACACGCAGTAATCCTCCCCTCTCTGTCTCCCCAGCACTTGGGATTACAGGCGCAATACCAAGTCTGGCTTCAACGTTGTTTTCATTTGTGTCTCTCAAATGACCAGTGATGATGACTATTTTTTCATATATTTAATTGCCATTTTTACTTATTCATCTGAGAAGTCTCTATTCATTTCAGATGCCCATTTTTGGATTAAATTTGGTAATCTGATTTTTTTCAGCTCTTTATATATTCTAGATAGTAGTCCTTTGAGGAACAGCTGGCAAAAACTTGTTACCACACTGTGGGTTATTTCTTCACTCTGTTGGTGGTTTCTCTTGTTGTCCAAAAGCTTTTTGATGAGATCTCACTTGTTGATTCTTTGTGATAGTTCCTGTGCAACTGGGGTTTCGTTCATAAAGTCTTTGCCTATGCTAATATTTTCAAGGAGTCCTATGTATCTTCCAGCAGATTTGGTTTTTCTGTATTAATAGTTAGATCTTTTATCCATTCAATTTTAGTTTAGTGCATAGTGAAAGATATGGGTCTAGTTTTAAACTTCAGCATGTAGAAAGGCAGTTTTTCCAGCACCGTTTATTAAAGAGACTATCTTTCTTCCAGTGAAGGTGTTTGGCACCCTTGTCAAAGACAAGGTGACTAAATCTGTCTGGAGCTGTTTCTGCATCTTCTAATCTGTTCCACTGATCTCAGGTCTATTTTGTACCAGTATCATGCTGTTTATATCACAGTAGCTTTGCAGTATAATTTCAAGTCAGGGATTGTGATACCCCACCTTGCCTTTGTTGCCCAGAATTGCTTTTGCTATTGTAGGTCTCTTCTGATTCCAAATGAATTTTAGGATTGCTTTATCTAATTCTGTAAAATATGCTAATGGTATTTTCATTGGGATTGAGTTAAATCTGCACAGCAATTTTGGACATATGGCCATTTTCACTATAATAGTTCTGCTTACCTAAGAACAAGGGATACCTTTCCATTTTCTGATATCCTCTTCCCATCTCCTTTTTCAGAGTACTGTAGCTTTCAATGTAGAGGTCCTTTACTTACTTTGTTAGATTGATTCCCAAGTATTTCATTTTTTTGAATGCTGTTACAAAATGTGTTGTTTCCCTAATAACACTCTCAATGACTTTATTATTCACATATAGGAAGGCTATTGATTTTTGAGTGTTGATTTTCTATCCAGCTATGCTACTGAATTTCATTATTAAATCTAGAAGTATTTTAGTGCAGTTTTGGGGGTTTTCTACATAGAGAATCATGTCCTCTGCCAATAATTTAACTTCTTCCTTTACTGTCCTTATTCTTTTTATTTCTTTCTCTTGTCTAATTGCCCTGGCTAATGTTTCCATAACTATGCTGAATAAGACTGATGACAGTGGACATCCTTGCCTTGTTTCTGGTTTTAGAATGCAAGCTTTCTTTTTCGTCCATTTAATATGAGTGTAGCTATTGGTTTGTCATAGATGGCTTTAATCAGATTGAGATGAAGCCCGTTTATTTCAACTTTCTGTAGTTTTTATCATGAATGGGTGTTCGACTTAGTCAAACACTTTTTCTGCATCTATTGAAATGACCATGTGGTTTCTCTCCTTGGCTCTATTGATATGATATATTGTATTTCTGATTTACATATGTTAAGCAATCCTTGCATCCTCAAGATGAATCCTACTTGGTTATGGTGTATAATCTTCTTGATGATTTGCTGTATTCTGTTTGCCAGTATGTATCTTATTGAAAATGTTTGCATCTATGTTCATTAGGAAGAGGACTACATGTAGTTCTCCTTTTGGTTGGCCCTTCTCTGGTTTTGGTATCAGTGTAATACTTGCTTCCAGGAATGAACTTGAGAGTTGTAATGGTTGATACATTGTGTCAACTTGAGAACTGAGAGGTTCAGAAGCTTAACTAAGTGACTCAGGAGGGGCCAGGGTCCTCCCTTTGTCCTGAGCTTGTGGAAGAGGAGAGGGTGTGGACAGAGAGCCGGCATATAATATAAGGGAGGGAAAGAAGCTTGCTTTCCCCTTTTTGTGCTTGCTGTTTTTGTTGTCTTCTGCTGCCTTAAACTGTTTCTCCTCTGTCACACTATACTGCCTTGGAGCCAGCTGATTATAGGCTGAAACCTCACAAGCTAAATAAACTTTTCCTTCCTTAATTTTGGGCATCAGATATTTTATCTCAGCAATGAGAGAAAAGTAATTGACATGGGAGTATTGCTTCCCTTTCAATTTCATTAAAGAGTTTGATAAGCAGTGGCATTAGATTTTCTCTATATTTCTTATAAAATTTAGCAGTGAATCCATCAGGGCCTGGGCTTTTCTTTGTTGGTAGTTTTTCAATTACATCTTCCATTTCATTGGCTGATACTGGTTTATTTAGCATTTGATGTAGCTTTGTAATTCATATGTATCTAGGAATCTGTCCATTTCTTCTGTGTTTTCCATCTTACTAAAATACAAGTTTTCAAAGTGGGTATTGATTGTCTGGACTTCTGTGGGATCTGTTGTGCTTTCACTGCTTTCTTTCCAAATTGCACAGCTTTGAATCTTTTCTTCTTTTGATAAGGTTGGCTAAGGGTTTGTCAATTTTTTTATATCTTTAAAAGAACCAACTCTTGGATTTATTTATTCTTTGTACTATTTTCTTAGTCTCCATTAATTTCTTCTCTGATCTTTATAATTTTCTTCCTTGTATAATAACCTTTGGGCTTGACTTGCTCGTCTTTTTCTAGAAGCTTTGGATTCAACATTAGGTTGTTTATTTAAGCTCACTCTGTTTTTCTGATATGGGAACGCACTGCTGTAAATTTCCCACATAGGACTGCTTTCATTATGTCCCATAAGTTCCAGTGTATTGTACTGGCATTATCGTTTAACTGTAGAATCTGTCTGTTGTAGTTGGGGCTTTTACAAGGGGAACAATATAAAACAGGATACTTATTTTCTGAAATTCTTTGTAATAGTCACCAAAGGAATCATATACAAAAAGAGAGTGCAGGAAATCTGTCCACACACTAAAGACTAAAGAATCCAGCCAAGGGCCTGGATCCCATGCTAATGTCCTGCATGAGTCTAACTGAAGACCTACAGCCCATAACAATGCCTCATGCAGGACTGTTTTATCATGGATCTGGGCTAGAAAGGCCCAAAGCTCAGTAGTAGAAGCTAGAAAGTCTGTGCTAGCAGGATGAAGGATCTGTGCTATCAAGCTAAGGGATCTGAACTGGACCCAGAGAGTAACATTCAAAGGAAGAAACATACTATAGCCATCCTCAGCAACAGTGAGGTCCTGAGCTCCTCCGATGAGGAGGAAAGCCAAGTTCCCACCAGGAAAACCAATGTAACAACTTCCTCAGGAGACGAAGCAGTGCACCATCTTTCCCTCCGAAGCCAGGAAGTGATGCTCAAAGTGAGGACCAGCGCTCCCCAAAAGTGAACCATAGCCTTTCTCAGCAACAGTGTGGTCCAGAGCTCCTCCTTTGACAAGAACAGCCAAGTTCATCTGGAAGGCCAGCATAACAAGGTCCTCCAGCAGAATAGATCAAGAGAATCAGCAGCTCCCTAACAGCTTCCCCACAACTTTTACCAGCCTCTCAACTTTTTCCTCTCCTGTTCTACCTCTTATGCTGCTGGCAACAATCCTCAGGTGGCCTCTCATACTCTGCACCAGGTTGGTTTGGTTTAGTTTGGTGTTACAAGTTGACCTCAAATTGTCAATCCACCACACTAATTTTTCTTTAATTTCATCTGTGAGCCACTAGTTGTTCAGGAGTATGTTATTTAATTTTCATGTGTTTATGAAGTGCTTATGGTTTCTTTTGCCATTGATTTCCAATTTCATTGTACTATGGTCTGATAATATGCATGGGATAATTTCAATTCTTTTCCATTTACTTAAGCATGTACATGCTAGTATATATTGTATTTTGGAGAACATCCCACATGCAATTGAGAATAATGTGCATTTCAGTGTTCTGGAGTGGAACACTCTGTAAGTCCATTTGTTCACAAGTGTAATTCAGTTCTGATATATCATTGTTGATTTTTTTTTGTCTAGTTGATCTGACTATTTGTAACAATGAGGTATTGAAGTCCATCATTATAATTCCATTACTGCTTTACTTGAGCTTTCATGTCTGTTAATGTTTGTTTTACATAGTTGGGTGCATTGGTATCTCGTGCATATATATTTATGATTGTTATAAATACAACAATCTTTCTTTTGGATTGTTTCCTTTATAAGAATATACTGACTTTCTTTGCCTCTCTTAATCAATCTTGGCTTGAAATCCACTTTGTCTGCAAATAGAATAGCGGTCCCTGCTTTCCTGTCACATGAAGTATTGTTTTCCATCCTTTGACTTGCAGTCTATGAATTTCTTTTTGAATGAAATGTGTTTCTTGTATGTAGCATATTGTTGCATATGGCTTCTTGATCCACTCTGCCAGTCTGTTTCTTTTCATTGGTGGATTGAGACCGTGAACATTGATGGTTATAGCTGATACATACTGACTTATCCTTGTCACGTTACTTTCCTGTTGTCGGCTCCCTTTTTTCTCATCTATTTAATCGCTTGCCTTGCCTGGTGAATTCATTCTTTCAGGTCATTGGAGTTATAGTCCTTGCTACTACCTCTTCCTAGAATGTCCTTCAAAACATTTTGGAGTACTGGTTTGGTGATCACAAATTTCCTAAGGTGTTCTTTGTCATGGAAGTCTTATTTCTCTATTAATTTTGAAAGATAGGTTTGCAGAGTACATCAATCTGGGTTGCAGGTTGTTTTCTTTTAGGGCTTCACATACTGTACTCCAAGCTCTCTGACTTGAGGGTCTGTGTTCAAAAGTATGCCACAATATTGATGATGCGCTTTCCTTTATAGATGGTAAGTTTCTTTTCTCTAACAACTTTTAACATTCTGCTCTTGTGCTGAATTTCTGGAATCTGGACTATTATATGCCTTGCTGTAGTTTTTGTTTGTTTGTTTGTTTATTTTATCATGGTTAATTACAGTTCTATATGCCTCACTTAGCTGTATGTCAATTTCTTTTTCCCATGACATCTGTGAATAGGTTTTTTTATGTCACTTGCTCTATCTCCAGCTTTTTCATTGACTCCAATCAATGTTCTGTTGTTCTTCTTGCATCATCTAGAAGCTGCTAGACTGATTTCTTATGGTCCCTTGCTATTTTTAAGAAATCTTCATTTTCATGACCACTAACTGCAATCCTCTCTTCTAAATATGAGATGCTGTCCTTACACTGTCTCATTCTGCTGCATATATTTTCAATGGAATTTTTAATCTCCTGGATAACTGGCTATGTTTTATAGATTTCATTTCTTTTCTATGTCGCGCATTCATGATTTCTACCATTTTCCTATGCTCCTCTATTTTTTATCTGTATCTGCTCTAGAATCACTAAGGATATGTTTCACTATAGTCACCATCTCTGTAGTTGTCTGAGAAGTTATTTCTGATTTAATTTTTTCTAGAACCTGTTCATTTGCTCTGTTACCTCCACTGCTTCAGAGAGTCCAAGCGTGTGTCTTTCTGATTGTTCCACCTCATTGTCCCCTGGGTTTGCCTTTTGTAACCTGCACATCTAGGGCTCACTCTTATTTAAGTGTATTGTCATTTTCAATTTTTTTTTCTTTAGTTTATTTAATTCCTGGGTTGATGCTTATAAATTTATGGTGTGCAGCTTTACTGCCAGTATTTAGAACACTTAAGAAATGGAATACTCAGAGATGTCTTCCAGGTGTAGCTGGCTTTTGGGTTTTGACTCTATTGCAAGATCCTGCCTCCTCAATTTGTTGAGGATGAGCCTAACCCCTGGTGGTTTGGCACTGGCCTATGATATTGTTTATAACCCTTAGATAATCTCAGTCTTGGTACACCAAGAAGAACAACTGATTAGAACAATTATGTCACCTTGGCTAAAGTAGTACAAGCAGCACTAACAGGATCAAACATAGCCTAGAAAATGACAAGCTGCAGTAACTATTAAACTGCCACCTTTAACCATATGAACTAGATTTGTAGTTATATAACAATCTAAAATGAACCATAAAACTATGTACAGTAAGTAAACCCTCAATGTATTGATTTTATCCTCAAGAGAGAAAATTTAAAAGACATTAGGGGAAAAAACAGAGAAACAGAAGAGGAAGAGATTAGAAGTAAGGCTGGAGGACAAAGGTAGATCATGTAAACTTTGGGAAACTGGTAAAGACAGAAAGAAAAGAGAGAAGGAAGAAATAAAACAAGAACAAAACAAGAACAACAACAAAACAAGAAGCCATGTTCACACACATATAAAAGCAAGAACAATCAAGAAAAAAGAATATGCAAAATAAGAAAAGAAAGAAGAAAAAAAGTGTTCACTTCAAGGCATGTTTCTGCTGTCACTGATAGACAATATGGAGACAGAGTCCAGATTCAAGTTGATTAATCCCAGCAAGCCAGCCACAGGTTTATGGCAGAGTAGTAGATAATCCTAGGAGTCCTGCACCTTCAGTTCCACTGCAGTTCAGGCTGGTTTCTGGCTCTGAGGCTGGAGCCTGATTTGTTCCACCTGTAACACTCCATGTGTCTACTACCAGCTTGAACGTGGCTCCCTGACCTCCTTTCAATTTAAACTGTGAAGCCTCACTCTGACACTGGAAGCAGGATAGAGCCAGCCCACACATTTTCTGAGTTCTGAGCACAGTGGCCCCTCTCCAAAATGGCTCCCAGCTCTCCTGGGGATGTCTGAACCCAACCAGTTTACTTGCTACTGCAGTCCACTACATCCAGTGCTCCGTTCCACTGGAGCATTTCTCCATGGAGGCTTCTAGGATGGCCAGTATTCACCATGCATCTGCAGGCTCAAGCCACAACCCACTTCCACCCCCACGCATTGAGACAAGGCTCAAGGAACAAGTGCCATCTGCCACCTCCTCCTTCTTTGTTAAGTCTCTCTCTTCACTCTCCCCATGGGCTTCAATTCGCATTTCAGAGCCTTCCTGCATCATAGGGACCCTCCTTCTCTTCCTCATGTTGCTATAGTCCATTGTCTGGACACCAAATCTTTGAGAGGTTCTTTCTCTGCTGCTTTCCACTCTGCCATCTTCCCAGACGTCCCAGTTGGCCTTTGTTCTTAATGCAATCTTAGAGTTTTTGTAACTATTTAGGCAATTTCCATTTAACGCAGAAATGGATATATCGGTATTTGCTTCCATAACTTTTTATTAATCCAATCTGTTTTGCTCCTTTCTCAGTATTTTATTATTTCATTTTCCTTTCTATAAGGCTATTGTACTGTTGATTTGGTTAGTGGAAAGACAGGGATGGAGGTGACAGTGAGGAGGAAGAAGAATCTCAACATCACCTTCACAGAGCCATTCATTTAATCTGGTTTTAATACACTCCCAGTGTGCCTCGTATCCCTCAGGCCAGATAGAATCTTGGTTACCATCTCTTGAGAATACACCTCAAATTTTCTGGGGTGAAGGTATCTATCAGATAAAAGAAATAAGGTTCTCTCTCCGAGCATCTTGCAGTACCACCCCTCCCTCTACCCTTACCTTCAGAAATATCTGCACCACCAATTTTTCAACGATTTGGGGATTTTATGGAGCAAACTAAACTACATTTTGTGCCTTCTTTTTATCTTAGGGTTCAGCTAGCTCACTGAAATTCTGTGTCTTTCTCCTCTCCACCTTCTCAAACTTTGTTCATCTCATTTCTTCTCCCTTTTCATGAGTCCAATATTTAAGTCCTTTTCTGTACCATTGTAGCTGTGTTTGGGGAACAGCAAATTAAATGTATGTGGTCACTCAGTCACCTTTAGTTTGGATATTTTATTTTATAGCACATAATTAGAAATGTTGAAACGATAGCTATACCATAATTCACTGTGTATACCAGCACACTAGAACCCCAAAACTAAAGACCAAAGTGATCCAAAACAGAATATCCAATATCTTAATAAATTTTTTAAGCAAAAATATAATCATGATCCACTATATCATCTCAAAATGGGTTACTTATGAATGGTAAGAAAGTATTGGTTTAAATAAAGCCATTATGTGTGTTTACATTACGATTCCTATAAGATTGTGTTTCCTTTTTTATTTTATAACAAATTTCTCTCAGGTTAAAGCTTTATGGTTCCACGTTTTTCCTAGCTTTCTCTAAGAGGAAGACCTTGCTGTGGTTTGGATATGCTTTGTTCCCACAGACACATATCCCAGAGGTCTTGTCTTCAGCATGCGGTGCTGAGACAGTGGAACCTCAAGAGGCAGGGCTTCACAGGACAAGCTTAGGTCACTAGAGGTGTTGCTCCTGGAAGAGATTTAAAGAGGGTTCTTTTAGGGCCCTCATTAGTTTAGAAAAGAGTGAACTGTTATAAAAGAGAACCTGATTCCTGCACTGCTCACTGGATTGCAGTTTCACTATGTGACTGTTGTCACTACAGCCACGATGGTACCATCTACTCTGGGAGGCATCTCACCAGAGGACAAACTAACAAGCCCACCAACTTAGCCTTCCAGCCTCCAAAACTGCAAGCTAATTAAACCTCTTTTATTTACAAACTACCCAGCCTTTGGTATTTTGTTAAAACCACCAGAAAACAAATATAATAAAATGTAAACAAACAATAATATATAATTGTATACATTATATTATCTATATAAATTATATAATGTATATTTATAGATAAAGCAAATATAATCAAATATAAATATACACATACAGAACTTCTGCCTATTGTCAGTTTGCAACTAGTCAGCATATATGAAGAAACCAAGGGCATTATACTGGGTCAAAGTAAAGAATATTGTATGAAATGCCAACACGACTCACGGAGACCAAAATGGAAAACGAAAACAGAGCAGACTTGCAGTGCAACCTCTGCCATCTGCAATAAAACACTTCTTTCTGAACAAAAACTCCACAGGGACATGACAACAGAGAAAACCGAAGGCAGCTTCTGACGTTCCCTTCACTAATGGTACAGATTCACTGTTACTAGTTAGTATGCCCACAGCCCGGCCTCCGTAGGATCTCCGTATGTATAAAAAGGTTTTATGAAGAAAATTCTTACATGTCAAATATCCAGGCAAGCGTTCATAATTACATGTTTTCTATTTATTTGTGTTCCTTAATTATCCCAATGGTATAATAAATAAATATGTGAGAGCAAAGGTAAATAGATTACTTTGTGGTACCAAAATAATAATCAAATATAAATTAGTTTAAATTGTAACATATACTGCCTAAAGAATGGAGCAGTCTATTTTTTTTCTTCTTTAAATCAAAATTCTAAGGAATCATATAAATGAACTAATAAAAGACATCATTTTCCTCCAAGTTTATTCAGGACAAACAGAAACCACAGTGATCTCCACTGACTATCATATAGTACTGAAAACTAGTTTTTCTCAGTTTTCATAATTACTTTATGGTTTGGTAAGGTTTTTTTTCATGGTACAAGATATCAAATCCAGGCCCCAGTGCATGCCAAGCAAGCAGCCTACCACTGAGCAATACCCTTATTTTATGAGTTTAACTTACTTAAATTCATATCACAAAAAGATACAAAAAAGATTAATAGCTAATTCTACTAGGACCAGTTCTAAACAGTATAAACATATACATGCATCTGTTTACTACACAAAGGACTACTTCAGAGTTACTTACCATTTCTGCGGGACGCCTTCTGCACGGCCATGGGTGGGCACAGCTGAGCAGGGGCTGTGTCTGAAGAGGCAGAGCCTGTGTGATGAGCCTTTACCTTGTCAGCCCAGCTGACACCTGCAGGAGCCAGACATGGAGCAACCACTGTGGCAGGTGAACCCCTAGAGAGGAAAAGAAATACTGCTAATAAACTAAATAGGAAATGAAACATACTTAATTTTTAATAGAAAATAATACTGCCATAGCAATGTAAGGAAACTAGATTCATAAATCTTTGTTATCTAATCACTAATTTCATACAATCTTATGTAATATATGAGATTAGAGACAAGGTAATAAGGATAATATAGAAGCTTTCTTTGGTGTTTCAGTGGCCCCTGGGATTGCTAACTGATGCACAGTGTCACCATGTCCCCTTCTGTGGCGATGACAGCTTTGCCCAGCATTCCACTTAACTCACCAACACATACATGGGTATTTTTATGTGAACTATTATTCTTTCTTTATAATACTATGTATCACAGAAAATAATTGACTGTAATACAAGAGTTGAACTTTTTTGAGTTCAGCTTACCCAAAATTTAAGGTCCTTCGAGCATTTGAAGGTACATTTATTCTATCTGTTGATGGACTTGGAATCACGTGACGCCCTGGAGACATCTTCTTTACTTCCCATGCAAGTGATGTTGGTCTGCCAATTCAAGATACACAGTATATTAAATTAACTAAGAAAAAGGACAAACAAACTAATAATGTCTCTTGGTTGTTAATAAGTGAAAACATAATCAAGTCTCAATTTTTTCCCTATAGCACTGCTTCAAAAGGTCACCACATTACCAGTGAGAAACTACAGATGGTGCATGGTCCAGTATACACTATCATGGGCACCAGGGCAAAGGGACTCTGCATATCTCTAACAGGTTATGGAGTTACCAAGACTTGAGGTACACTTCAGAATTTACAAACCTAGTTAAAATATATTAAAAGGCAATGGTATTAATTCAGGCTACTTTTATGCAACAAGGATCAAGAATTTGTACAACAAGGATCAAGATGCAAAGAAAGGGTGAGAGTTAAATGAAGAATACACAGGAAAACATGAAGTCTCCCCTCTCTATCTCATAATCACCTATGAAACAGGGAACACAGTGATTCACTGCTCTTCATTAGCAAAGCTAAAAATGCAACTTAACTTCTGTCCCTGCATCACCACTGGCCCCACAACCAGTCACCCAACAAGAAGAAATCTGTGAAATGTTCCCTTAAGCAGTGTCTTCTCCATTCCCATTCCCTCGGTCAGAGCCTATCACCACCTTGGGTCTCCTGTACCTGACTCTATTCGGTTTGATGAGGGGATTTTTCACCTCTTACTAAAGAAAAATGGTATTGTTAAAAAACAAAATTTAGACAAAATTCAAAAGCCTAATGTTATAGAAATGTTGTAACGTATAATACTCCCACTAAATGAAACAGAGTCCATTGAATGGGTCCATTTCCCTTCAACCTGGCCAAGAGTTGCTACTGTCTTTTAAAAATTACTCTGGCAAAATGATATTACATTGTTTTCATTTTTAATTACACATGTTTATTATCATAACTTACCAGCAATTTGAATTTCGTCTTCTGTAATTTGCATACTAGTGTCTTCAGCCCTTTTGCACTGGGATTTGTATCACTTTCTAAAGAACCTGAAATGCTATTCTTATTATTATGGCTACAAGTCTGTTGGCATTGGTGTTGCAATTTCGCTTTCAATTATTTTTATGTAGAAAGGCTTGCTTTCTTATTGCTAAATCAAGTGAATCAATATTTTCCTTTGTAGTTTCTACATTTGTTTTCTAAAGTCCTTACCCATAATGCAAATATATATTTATCAATATTTACTTCCTTAGGTATGAACAATTTCTATATTTAAATCTCAAGTCAAGCTGAAAAGAATGTTGTACATGACTTAAAGAAAATAAGACAAATAATGCCATCTGCGGGAAATTTAAGGTTGCATTCCATATCTTGGCACTACCTCATGAGGCAAAGAGAAGAAATGCTAATTGGTTCAGGTAAAAAAAGATGCCTCAGGTACATTTTTGAGCCATGGTACCAGGACAGGGAAAGCCATCACTCTGTTAAGCTTAGATCTGGACTCCGAATTTTCTCAACACATTCTTCAATGCAGCCACCAGTAGCTGGCTGGAATTTGAAAGCATGATTTTTTAAATTGGTTTTTTCAAATGCTTTTCGTAGTTATAGATCATTTTTAAGAACAAAAAAAAACCTAGGAACTTAAACTAAAACTGAAAAGAAAAAGAAAAAAAGGCTTATTGTAAGGACATAAACTATGCCAGCTCAGGGACTTCCAAAGGGAAGGAAAAACTACACTCAGGGCTCAGGAGGATTAGACCTAGAATAGACAGACTGTAACGTAATGCCCTTGAGCTATTTATGACACATGATTTCTTTCATCTCTGCTTCTATTTGTAAATCTATTCCATTTTCTTTCAGATTGCTTTCCTCTGCTTATCTTCATGGGGGCAATATAGCTACTGGTCACACAAATCAGGACACTAATCTCCTAGCTTAGTGGGGCCCAGTGAAAAAACGTACCTCTGGATCCAAATGCCTACTGCCAAGGGGTAAGGGTAGAACTGCTATAAACAAAATTACCTACGACTGAGCCGCCCAGTGACTACAGATGAAGCAGGCAATTAGAAAATCAAAACATTTCATCATGAGAAACAAAAATATTTTAAAGATCAACACGTATTTTCTCTGATTTTAGTTTCCTAGATATCCAGTGCTCCTAGATTTGTCTCTAGGAAGTCCTTTACCCTTTTGGTTCCCTCTTGGAACTACCATATTAAGAGGAGACAAAATATGCCTTTTATTGCATCATTTCACCCACTGACATTGAAGTTAGGTTAAATTCAAAATAAAGAGGCAGCCCAAGTCTATTTTCTCTGGGTAAAAAGGCATCCCGTTTATGATGGAACCCTCATAATGTAAAGGGTGTTTGTAAAGACCCCACCTCTTTATACTGTCATGCTGGTGATTAAATTCCTTTCTTTAATTTTCATTTTTGCATATTTGTAGCACATAATTACTTCCATCATGGGGAGCTGGGACATGCACCTAACAAATTTTAATTCTTTTTACTTCCCTTCCTCTTCCCACTCCCATCTCCCATCTTGGCGATCACAATTCAACATGTGAATTTTGGAGGGATACAATGAGACCACAGCACACACCACACCCTTCCTTGAGGGCAGGAGCTGTGTCTGGCTACTGTGGCCTCTAGGCCTGACGTACAGCACCCAGACAGTATATGCAGACACCAAATGAATCTTATTCTAAAACAGCTTTCATCTCTCATTACTATCCTATCCAAAAATCATCACTTTTCCTCATTGCTTACCCTAGTGGGAAGATACACTAAACCTTTCCCTGTTTATTTTTAGTTTACCACTGGTCTGCACTTACATACTGTTCTAATTTACTCCCTTCCTCTGAAGGCCCAGACACCTGGCAAAATCTATCACATTTAAATACTTTTTGCATCCTCTATAAATTTCCCTGATCTATCCTCCAAAATAGAAATATCCTTCTCTGAACACCCATTATAGTTTTATGTCCTAATAAGTTCTATTTTATAATATCCTTAGACTACAAATTCCCAGAGAGTAGTAAATCTGTTATATTCAATAATTAAATTTCTGTCCTTAATAATGTACCTTGCAATGGCAGGCAACTGATGGAACATGTTACTGAACCAAGTGAGAAATGTAGCACTAAACTTTCACATTTCACATGTTTCAAGTCACTCTGAGGTATATTCCCTGGCAGTTTCAATGACTCCTATTGAAACTGCTGCTTACTATAAACACAAGTATAGAGCTCATCACCTGCTCTGAGCGTCTGTCTTCTCTAGCTTCTCCTGAAGTTGAATCCAGTCAATCAGTGCTTTGAAATCTCTCACATAGTTATCCAGCATCATTAACACCTCCTGATTAAACAGAAAAGTTAACTTACATTCTGAAAATAAAAAGCTGCAAGAAAAAACTACTACAGTGAAGGACTTATGTATTAACAAGTTTTACATTAGACTCGTTGGAGAAGCTGCCTAATGTACTGATCTAATTTTGCTCTTTTAATTCTTTCATTCTATTTGGTAAAATAATAAGTAGGTAAATTTGACAGTCTAAAGACCAAGAAAAGGCCCTGGCACAGCACGTCCTCAGCTGCTGAAGGAGTTCCCTTCTGGGACAATTGTTCATAAGCTGGGTTTGTTCATAAGCCTACAAAGTGAGACTTACACAGAACACCTGTGAAAGTTCACAACCGAGAATGTTTGTAAGTCAGGGGCTTATGTGTACCTTTTTAAAACCTCTCAATCCTTTTCATCTTTTTACTGTAAAATTAATATATAGAAAAGTTAACAGAACATAAATGCACGCATGAATTACTACAAAGAAAAAGCAGAAACACAAGGTACACAAAACATAAACAGGTAACTTACTAAACACCACCCACGACAAGACTGTAACAATGCAGTCTGAAAGTTCCCTGGTACCCTCTCCAAACCTCAGTCCCACGCACCTCCTCCGGGGTAACCACCGCCTTAACTTCAAACGCTTTCTTACCTAACGCCCTGACTAGAACCTACCTCCAGGATAATAAAGAGTATAAATGAAAAAGGAAAAATCACTGTTTGGTCCCCAGTCCTAGAGGTGAAAGCTTCCGTCTTTCGCCAGGAAGTATGATGTTAGTCATGGGTTTCTCACACCTATTTTTAATCAGGCTGAGCAAGTGCCCTGTTTGTAAGCTCAGTACTTAGATGACTGGTTTTCAGCATTTGTTGTTGTTACTTGTCTTGGTTACTTTTTTCTCATTGCTGAGACAAAATACCCAACGCCAAAAAGGAAAGAAGGAAAGGTTTATTTAGCTTACAGTTTGTGGAGGTTTCAATCCATACTTGGCTGGTTCTGAGGCAGAGTGGCACATGGCAGAGTGCAAACCGTTCATGACAGCAGCACACAGCAAAAACCACAGGGCAAAAAGGAGAAATGGCTGCAAGCAGCCTCTTTCCTTCCCTTCCCTTGTAAACAGCCTACCTCCACCCAGGGAGCATGTAGCTCTCACACAGTCTCCATGCCCTCCTCTTCCACAGGCTCAGGATATGTACAACTTAAGCACCTTGGCTTCCTCCTGAGTCACTCAGCTAAACCTCTAGACTCCCCAAGTTGACACAATGTATCAACCATAACATTACTACTCATTTAAAATGTATGTATTTTAATGCTATGAAATTCCCCTTAAATTTCTGCTGAAATTTATCCTTTGACAAATGAATTATTCAAAAATGTTTTCCTGGGCATCTCGCTTGCTGTGATTGTACCTGACCATGTGATTCAGAAATCTATGGAACTGTTCTGCAGGGAAGATTTTTTAACGTTTGAAAATTCAGACTAAACAAATCTTAGAATATTGTGAGCCAGACTTTATGTGTGATACTGGTCAGAGTTCAGAAGATAAGAATATTATGAGCAACACAGATGCTACAATACAAGCGCAGGAGCTCTCAGTTGAGGATAGAACTCCACTGGCAATTGGACTAGAGGACATATGTACCACATTGGCAAAAAAAAAAGTCTGTATTTTTCCTGTGTGCTAAGACTCTAAAGTAGACTGAGACTAAAAGAGGTAAGCTAATTAATCTGGCAGGAGAAATTTCAAGGCAGCCCAACATTCAGGCTCTGGCATGGATATTGCTGG
The DNA here is from genome assembly GCA_004027595.1 of Dinomys branickii. Classification (NCBI taxonomy): domain Eukaryota; kingdom Metazoa; phylum Chordata; class Mammalia; order Rodentia; family Dinomyidae; genus Dinomys; species Dinomys branickii. The sequence continues at coordinate 16,047 of PVLD010010266.1, forward strand.
ATTCCTTCAGCCAAGATTAACAGCGAGAATCAGGAGCAAACAGCAGGACCATATGGTGTGAAGTTTGGCCAGAAAGGAAGTGCTTCTAAAGCTGGGGCAAAGGAGACTAGGGTTGCTGAAAAGATGAGCATTAAAAAGAAGCCAGGTACTTTGCATCAGGACTAGTGGAGGCTCAAGAGGAGAAAAAGGGTTAACTCTTTTAAAAGACTTTAGAATCCCCAGGTTCCCTGCTCCTTCAGGACTGCAAAAGCCTAGGAAAGCATCTCCTTGAGACCAGCCATACAGGTGCTCCGAGGCACTACAACCATGGTCAAAGAGGCCAGACTACTGTTCAAGGTGGCAACAGCCCTTGGTGCCACCCATGTGGTGATGGTTCAGGCATGAAGAAAGCAAGGTTTATGGGGGCATGGAGAATTCCACCCACATTTCAGAAGAAGGCCTAAGAGGACATGTAAAAATGTGTAACAGGGTCAAAGTCCCTGTCACAAGCAATTGAAAAGATGACACATGAAGCAAAAAATACAGCAGAGACCCAAGGAATTTGCAGATGCCAGGAATGTGAAATGCCCGCTAAAGAAAACAGCAAGCACTGGGAAGAGCCATTTCCACGGGGGCATAGGAATAGAGCTGCTCAAGCCAGTGGAGTTCACACCCCTCCACAGCCTGCCACCGCTTCTGGTCACGGAACTATAGAATTTAATGTTTGCCCTGCTGGGTTTCATCCATCCATCGGGCCCTCCCTTTTGGATGGGAAGCCTTATTCTTTGCCATTACATGTTACATGCCCTTAGCTTTCTTCTTTGATTTCTACAGGAGCTCACAGCTAAAAGTTTGTCTGGATTTGCACTTCTCAGTAATGCTCAGACTTTGCCAACTCTTACCATAGATTAAATACATTCTGACTAATGAGATGGAAATGAGCTTTTTGGGGATCAGGAGCAGAATGCTACAGTTTAAGATATAAAATGGCCCCCACATATGTTCCCAGATGGGGCTTTGGAAAGTTGACTGGATTGTGGGGACCTCTATTCATCCATAGATTTATCTACTGGTGAGGTCACAGGTGAACGTGCTGCTAGGAAGTAGGGCCTGGGTGGAGGTTGGTCACTGGGAATGTGACTTGGAAGGGTGTATTCTCTTCCCCACTCCTCTCTTCTCTTTCTGCTTCCTGGCGGCGATGGAGTGAGCAACTACCCTCCACTAGGCCCTTCTACTAGGCTGATTCTGTCTTGGAGCCAGCCAACCATAGACTAAAGACTGGAAACTGGGATCCAAATACACAACTCTTCTTTGAAGATGTGGGCACCAAGGATTTTGTCCCACTGACAGGAAAGTGACTAACACAATGCACAAGTAAGTTTAAAAACACAACACTGTCTATATGAAGCTCCAAAAATATGGCATACTAGTATAAACCAAGCAAAATATGTACATGACCTACATCAGCAAAGTAACAAAATGTCAATGAAAGATATCACCTAAATAAACTGTGGGCATCAGGCACACATCTGTCATCACAGGATTTGGGAGGCTGAGGCAGAAAGGTTGCCATGAATTCGAGGCCGGCCTGAACTACATAATGAGGCCTTGTCTCAACGCAAAAACAAAAACCTAAAAAATAAAAAAATTGAGAGATGGTCCATGTTCATGGAGAAAAAGACTCAATAACTATCAAGATGTTAGTTCTTGATCATAATTCTAAAAGACAAAAAATAAATAAAAGACATAACCCTGAACATCATAATCCTGAATGCTGAAAGTCCCAAAGGTTAAAATCCCTAAATAAAAAGGCCAAAATCATAAACCTAAACACTGAAAATCACAAATGCTCAAATCCTGAAACCTGAAATAGTGAAAATCACAATTTTCATTTTAAAAATGCTGTCTATGTAAGAGCGGTAGGGAGTCAGAAAGGGGTAGACTGTGTTTCAGTAACAACACAAACTTTTGCTGAAAGCTCATTTGTCTGCACTGGCATCCCTTCCAGCCGATGGAATTCCAAGAGCTCTCAATGAATTACTTAGCCACATTTTCCTGAAGAAACCAAAGAAGGTACTGACTGGTTCGAAAATAACTATGTGCACAGTAGGATAAGAAGACACAATACAGTGGCGTTGCTGTTCAATCAGTAGTATTATTTCTGCCAAAAACGTGGTCTCTATGTGAACGCACGCAGAATGGATTTACAAGTACCCAAAATAACAGAAGCACGGCCCAGAAGGTGGGAAAATTTAATAGGAAATGTTTATATCAGTGTATATTACATCATAAAAGAATTTCAAAAAGAGCAGCACCATGTAAAAAACGAATGCTGAGGAGAGTTATGCCCTGAAAGAAAAGAAACTACTCATCACAATGAAAGACTTTAAAGCATGTTAATGATCATGACAGCCAGCCAGCTTCTATAAACTACCTATCTCCCTGCAAATGCCAATGATCTGTTAATCCCTGTAATATACTTTTCCATATCAAAATTTCTTCCTAGTTTCCTCTTTTACTTCTTTTCCTTTTTTGTTTTGTTCTCAGTATTTTAAACAATCAGCATTATTTTTTACAATTCACTATGCTAAATATTTTCTCTTCACATCATTTCCAATACTAAAGGTATAAAATGTGTGAAAACATTTAGAGAGTTTTAACACATTTTACTGTTTTGTGCAAATTCATCTCCAAGGAAGTGCATTAACACAATGCTGACTTTGTGTGTAAGTACTGTCCATGTACATAAAAATGTTGAAACTGCCTCAGTAAATTAAGAGAAATCCTTTTTGTAGACATGTATTTGTGAAAGACAAAATTTCTGAAGCTCTTAAAACTCTCTGGTTGACTACCTATGTAGTAGTGACATAGTGATTTTCGGTCACTCTGATCAAAAGATTAAATTTCTCAATCACAGAATTTCAGTTGACAACAGTGATAAAGCTAGATGTACAAAATTACTAATGACAGTAACACATAACTACACATTTCACTTTGTGAACTACTTGTTTGGGAATACCATCCATTTATTCATAATTGTTGTGCATCCACAACTGTCCTTACCATACACGAATGCTGTGCTTGCAAAATATGTATTTTATTTTTGCCTATTTAATTCTGGAAAGGGACCTATGAAGTGTTCCCTCATATTTTTGTTTCTCAAAGAAATCTTTTAACATGTAAATGAATATATGTAAAAAAAATTTTTAATTCTTTTTCCTAGAATTAAACCATCAGGATTTTGATCTTTCTGGATTTTAGATTTTAATTATTTTGATCTTTTGTGATTTCTTTTCCTTTTTTTTTTTTTTAGGCAGGGTCTCACTGTATAGCACAGGCTGACCTCAAATGCCCAGAAATTCTCCTGCCTCAGCGATTTGAGGCATGTGCCACCATGCCCAGCTCTTATGATTTTAACACTGGAGACTATGGCCTTTGAGATTGTGTCTTCCAGGAATACAGTCCAAACCAATCAGTTCCTGCTAACTGATAACAGATTCAATGCAATCTCAATTAAAATTGCAAAAAAATTATTTTGTAGATATCAACAAACTGATTCTAAAGCATATATGCATATGCAAATGTCCCAGATTAGCCAACACTATTTTGAAAAAGAACAAGGTTTGTGGACAGACACAACCCAGTGTCAAGAAATATTATAAAGGTAGAGTAAGACAGTGTGATATTAGTAAATGAATCCACAAATGCATCAATGGAACAGAACAGAGCTCCAAAACAGACCAACACAAATACAGATGATTAATCATTTCAAAGGAGTGAAGCCAATACAATGGAGGAAAGAAAGTCTTTTCAACAAATAGTGCTTTAACAACAGGACCTCCACTGTGACATGCTTAACATGTTCCTACCAACTTGAACCACCAATGGCTCATGCATGACTATGTCAGCTTGTACCACCAAATGGGACTGCGCCATCATGCCTAATGGGATAGTCATGGATTAACCACCAGTGGTTCAGAGCCATCCTTCAGTGAGACTTACACATTCAACCTACTGTGAACATGCTAATTATCAACCTGATGGGCTTGAGAGCCACCTAGAAAATTAGTAGCTCTATTCTACTTGTGTCTAGCTGAATGATGGAGGTGTGACTGGAGACCTGTAGCTCCTGCCCTTTTCCCTCTGGCAGTCTTTCCAACCTGCTCTGCCTCCCGGCCACCAAGAAGTGAGTGGCTTTGCTCCACCCTCTGCCATGAGGTTTCTGTTCTGGAGCGAACTGCCCTGGACTGACCCTTCTGAAGCCGTGAGCCAGTGAGCCCTCCTCCTTCCAGCTGCAGGTATCAGGGATTTTGTCCCAGCAGTAGGAAAGCTGACCAATACGCCAACACACAAAACCTAATCTAGACACATATGTTCTTCCGAAAATTAACTCAACATGAATTTCAGTCTTAAATAAATAACTACAAAACTTCTAATACATCACACAGGAAACTCAGATGACCTTGAGTATGGCAATGACTTGTTAGATATGATACCAAAGGCACAAATGATAAAAAAGTAATGCATTGAATTTCACTAATATTACAACCTTCCACTCTGCACAAACAATATCAAGAGAATGAGAAGTCAACCCACAGAATAGAAAAATATTGCAAAGACATACACAAGAGACTGCTGTCTAAAGTGTACAAGGAACATTTAAAACTCAATAATAAAAAGAATAACCCACTTTAAAAATGAACAATTACTTTATACAATATAACCAGCACATAAAGAAATATACAGATGGGTCTGTGAAAAGATGCTCTATACCATTTGCTATCAGGAAATGCAAATCAAATCAAACTGAAAACTATCCTTCACCATGCACAGTCCACTTTACTACATTTAATTTTGTATCAGTTCCACAGGAAATGGTGATGAAACTGAATACACCAAATGCTGGGGAGGAAGTAGAATAGGTGGGACATTCATTTGTTGCCAGCAGGAATGCACACTGGTGTTACCACATGGAAGAGATTCTACAAGCTTCTTATGAAATACAAGTTTTATCAGCCCTCCCAAATTCAAAGACCCAATTCAGAAATGGGCATCTGAGATGAATACACACTTCTCAAACAAATACAAATGACAAATAAATACATGAGAAAATGTTCAACATCATCAGAGAAATGCAAATTAAAACAACACTGAGATTTCATCTCACCCCAGTAAAAATGGCTACCATGGGGATATAGGTCAGTGGAATAAGCGCCTGTCTAGCAACCACAAGGTCCTGAGTTTGATTCCCCAGTGCAAGGTCCTGAGTTTGATCCCAGTATTGCAAAAAAAAAAAAAAGGAATGGCTACCATTAAGAAATCAACCAATAACAAATGCTGGCAAGCCTGTGTAGAAATAGGAACTCTTCTCCACTGCTGGTGGGAATGCAGACTGGTGAAACCACTGTGGAAATCAGTTTAGAGATTCCTCAGCAAACTAGGTGTAGAGGTCCCATTCAACCTGGCTATTTCCCTTCTGGGTATTTTCCCAGAAGATCTGAAAACGTCACATCATAGCGATATATGTGCACCCATGTTTACAGCAGCATAATTTGTAATAGCTAAATCATGTAAACAACCAAAAGGTCCATCCACTGAGGAGTGGATAAAAAAGTTGTGGTATTTTTATATAATAGAATACTACTCAGCTATAAAGAAAGATAAACTCAAGACTTTTATAAGTAAATGGTCACAACTACAGACCATACTCATAGGTAAAATAAATCAGACCCACATGTGTACACAACATATTGTCTCACTAATGTAAGAACCTGAATGAGTGAATAAAATTAGGAGGTACGGTAGACATTGTGGAACAAAGGAAATTGCTCAAAAGTAAAGAGCAAATGGGATGAGGGAAAAGAGAAAAGAAAGAAGGGGAAAATTATGTAGGTATGTATACACAGGATAGCTAACATAGTTGTACTACTGACTTCTATCACTTTATTGAAAGGAACGGTTAATGATTAATCATTTGATCAATCTAACATGTCTGTATTTGTTGTCCTGAGTAACCACTTTGAAGAAATCAATATGTAATAGAACAACCATTGTTAATTTCATATCACCTTGTCTGAATTTCAGTATTGATTATATCATTCTTCTGTTATTTTGTAAATGTATGTGTTTGTTAATGTTTTTGTTCTTTCATTTTTTTAAATAAAAAACAAAAACAGTTTTACCATGTGATCCAGCCATTACATTTTTTATTTAGTCATGGTGAACCTTTTAGAGCTTTTAATGATACAAGCAGTCCCCTGCAGCACACATGCTACAGTTTCCCACCACTGTTCATGTTATTTACAAATGAATGAAAGCTTATGTTCACACAAAATGTGAACACATGAATGTATATAACATCTTCACTCGTAACTGTCAAAATTTGGAAGATACCAAGATGTCCTTCATAGGTAAGCAGAAAAACTACAGACAATGGAATATCAATAATGGCTAAAAAAGAAACAAACTATCAAGACATGAAAGGACATGCAGGAAACTTCAAAGCATATAACTAAGTGAAAGAAGCCAATCTGAAGGAGCTACATGCTGCATGATTCTAACACTATGAAAAAGCAATCTACGGAGATATTAAAATAATCAGTGATGCTGGGGTTGGGGTGAAGGGAAGGATGGATCTGCAGAGCTAGAGGATTTTTAGGAAACTGAAACTCTTCTGTATGATACTATAAAACTAGATAAATGTCATGGTGTATTTGTCCAAATCCATAGAATATGTAAGACCAAGAGTGAACCAAAATGTAAGTCACGAACCTGGGGTAATAGTAATGTTGCGTAGGTTTATCAGTTATAATGAACATTCCCAGGTGGAGGAAGACACTAATAATCAAGGACAGGCTGAGCATGTCTCGAGACGGGAAGTAAATAGGAAATAACTATAATGTCCAAATTTTGTGTGAACCTAAAACTGCTCTTAAAAGAAGGATGGAGAGATGTTTGTAAAAGTAAAAAATTAACATTTTTATCAATATTCCTTATGCAGTTGAAACAAAGCTCAATCCATCCCTATGATTTAAGACCATTTTTTGATAACACCATATGATCCTTTAGTTGCCTTCTGTTATCAAGTACAACACTCATACTGACACTGAACTCCCACAGATAAATGTTAAATTCATTTCAGTTGACATAGAATCTGTTTAAATCACCTTAACTGGGATCAACAGATCATCAGTGCAAACTGCACCCATTCATACTCATTATTACTGCGCTCTAGTGTCAGATAATCCAAAAGTACATCACTGTGACAATATGTGCTACAAATCTAACAAAAACCAGTTTTGGCCCATCACGATGGACTAGAAACCACAGCACTCAAATGGCTCTCAGGCATTCACCCAAATCAGTATGTACCGGCTGAAGGAAATGGTCTGCACACCAGCCGTGGGAAGATAGCTCCAGAAGGCCAGGGACTGACAGGGTGAGAGGTAAGAACGGAACTGCTACATGACACCAGTGCTGCTCCCTTGCAGGTGTGGAAAATGCACCACAAAGCAAAAAGTACACAGTTCTCCAGGGGAAGAGCAACAGGGCAGCCGCTGCTTCCTTCCAGCACAGCGCGGGCCTGGAGTCTGATGTGTCGGCCCTGGCCAGCCTACCAGGCCCTAGGCACTGTGAGGGCAAGGACACAGAGGGCCCAGCACCAGGTGTGGGGACACGGAAAGGTCACCTGGCCACAGGAAACCCCCTTCTAGGTGGACCAGAAGATCCTGCTGAGAGGGGAGTCTCCCCAGGACTGGGGAGAGACTGGAAGGATGTGGCCTGAGGTCTGGGGAATTGAGGCCTGGTAGACTAAACTGGACAGTGGGCAGCTCAAAGTTGGTCAAGCTCACCTCCTAGCACAGCGGCCCAGAGAATGACACTGTTCAGCCACTGGGACATGCATCCTGACCAACACGGCAGCACAACTGCGGTCTCCTCTCCTTTTCTTTTTTGCTTGGCTGTCCCTATTCCAGTTATTCTAATATGGACTAGTGTTATACAGGGTATGAGTGCGTGTGTATGTGTGGGGACAACTGTGTGAGTTGTGAGTTGGCCTATCAAAATTGGCCAAAAAGAGATCTTAAAAACCTAAACAGACCAACAAAAAGGAATAAAATGGATGCAGTAATAGTCTGCCAACCTAAAATAGGACCCAGTGGATTTACTGCTGAATTTTTACCAGACCTTGAGAAAAAAAAAATTAATCTCCTCAAAATTTTCATGTGTTAAAAAGGGAAGAAACGCTTCTAAATTCATTCTATGAAGCCAGAATTACCAAAAGCAGATAAGACAGGAAAAATAGAGGAGGAGGAGGAGGAGCACAAGAGGAAGTACAATGGGGAAAAGAAGAGGGACAGAGAGGAGAGGGAGAAGGACAAGGATGGGAGGTGGAGAAGGAAAAGGAGAAGGAGGAAAAGGAAGTACTAGGAGGGAGATGAGGAAGAGGAGAAAAGGAAGGAGAAAACCAAAACTACAGACCAATATTCTTGATGAACACATATTTAAAATCCTCAATAAGATCATATCAAACAGAATTCAACAACACATTAAAAAGGTCATTCCCCATGACCAAGTTGGTTTCATATAAGGGATGTGAGGATGATTCAACACATGTAAATCAATAAATGTACTACATAAATAGAATCCAGGATAAAAACCATATGATAATCTCAACAGATGTAGGAAATGCCTTCAATAAAATCCAACATCCCTTCATGATTAAAAAAATGGTGAGAACAGGTACAGTAAATCCCCAACTTATGGACATTCAAGTTGTGAGCTTTCACAAGTGTTACTGTGTAAGACTCGCTTTGTCAGCTTATGAACAAATCCAACTTAAAAACAAATCTCCTGGAATATAAGTCAGGGATTTAACTATATAGAAGAAAATCAAGGACTTACTACACATATACCTCAAGCTGATAAAAAATCAGAATAACAAACCACAGCCAACATCGTCCTGAATGGAATAAAACTAAAAGCATGTTTTCTAAAATCAAGAATGAGACAAGGGTATACTCTGACCACCTGTAAAATACAGCACTTAAAATTTTAGCCAGAGCACTCAGGCAAGAAAAAGAATTTAAATTATTTGCAGGTATTATTTACACAGAAGACCCAAAAAACTCCACCAGTAAATTTTTATACCTAATAAAACAAATACAGTAGTGGCAGGTTACAAAATCAACACACAAAAAGTCAGTAGCATCCCTGTGCACCAAACAAGACCCTACTGGGAAAGAAATCGGAAAAACAATTCTATTTACAATAGCTTGAAAATAATTAAGTACTTAGAAATTAACCTAACCAAAGAGATGAAAGACCTTTACATTTGAAAGTTCAGAACAGTGATTAAAGCATCAGAAAATAGAAAGGCTTCCCTTGTTTTCTCCGTGACAAAGTTTATTTGAAAAAGTAAAAATGAAGAGAGACAAGCTGGCCCTGAGCAGCAAGCATGAGCCAGGTTAAAGAGGAAGAGCAAGATAAAAGTACACCATGGAGGACGCAGCACGGGCTGTAGAGTGAGGAAAGCCGTGATAGCCACTTTCCTTGTTCATGAACTGGCAGAACTAATTTTATTGGGATGGTCATAGCAACAAAAGCAATCTATAAAGCCAATACAATTCCTGTTAAAATAGCAACAAGATTCTTCACAGGGCTGGAAAAAAATCCTAAAATTCATATGACGTCAGAGAAGACCCAGGATAGCCAAACCAGTCCTGTACAAAAAGCAAGTCTAGCAGCATCACAATACCAGATTACAAGTTACACTACAAAGAAAAGTGACAAAAACTACATGATATTGGCATAAAGTAACTGTCCTTCCTTCACCCACCCTGGGAGCTTGGCAGTGTGAAAGAGCCAAGGGGCTGTTTGGGGACCAAGGTTCAAAGACCCAGCCCTTCCCCGAGTGGCATCCCCATCAACTCCTGGTCAGTGCACTTGTGTCCTCGGGTGCTTGTACTACAGTTACTCACCAACTGCTGAAAGCAGTGTCTTGTGTTCTTCCTGGTGTGTCCAACTACATGAGATTCTCCTGGTCCCAGCGCAGCTGTCCATGAGCAGAGAAGTTATTAGCTTCCCTTTGCCTCTTCGCTGGCAGCCAGTAGCCACTACTGGCGGCGCCACGGTTCTTCCTCTGTAGCATGGGCCATCTCTTCAAGCACCCGAGTACACAGCTGCACAGAACAGGAGCTGGAGGGGACACCACTGGGGGAAGGGCTGGTTTGAACCCTGGTCCCCAAACAGCCCCTTGGCTGTTTCACACCGCCAAGTTCCAAGGGTGGAGGAAGGAAGGACAGTCACAGGGGAGTGGAGCAATTGGAGAGCAGACTGGGGGCGGCCTTCTCTCCGGCTTACGTTTTTGGCTCCTTTGTCAAAACTCAGATAGCTGTAGGTGCATGGTGGTGTTTCTGTTCTTCTGTTTTATTTCATTTTTCTACACATCTGTCTTTATGACAATGCTGTGTTTTTCTGTTACTTTGGCTTCAGAGTATAACTTAGTCCTATTCTTCTCTGTCACGGTTCCCTTGTGGTTCCCATGTACCCTCCCCTCATTTTGGTTCTCTCCAAGCCACTGTCCTCCAGATTCCAGACACTTTGTCCTGGAGAAACTGAGCTGCTGACACTCACAGCTCTCCCATCGTGTCTCAAAAAAATCTATTTTTTGTTACAAACCAGAATAACGCAAAAACAATAAAAGAAACAGATTTTTAAATATGGTCAGAGAAAAACAAAAAATCACATATAAAGGAGGTAAAGCAATTATTACAAGCACAGCAGACTTGTCAGCACAAGCTCTCAAGGCCAGAAGAGCTTAGAGTAAAGTATTTTAAGCCCTAAGAGCAAATAACTTCCAACCCAGATGAACTTACCCAGCAAAGCTAACCTTCAAAATAGAGAAGTAAGGTATTTCCATGAAAAACACCAGCTCAGAAGATGTATGAATGCTAAACCAGCTCTAAAGAAAATATTCAAGAATATTCTCAACAGAAATAACAAATTGGATACAGATAATAACTGGTGAGGTCAATAGATAAAAAGCAACAAAAAATCATGAAAATACAAGGATATACCAACAGATAAAAAAGGCAATGAATAACCAACATATCTCAGTAATATTTCTCAATGTTAATCGTCTCAACTCTTCAATCAAAAGACACACACTGGATAAAAAATGAAATCTAACAATGTGCTGTACTTAAGAAACTCATCTAATCTAAAAAGATATCATAGACTAAAAATTAAAGGATGATAAACAAGATTTCATGCACCAGGACCCTGAAAATAAGCAGGAGTACCAATTCTAATATCAGACGGTAAATTTCAAGTTAAAACTGACTTGAGGGCTGGGGATATAGCTCAGTGGAATAAGCGCTTGCCTAGCAAGCACAGGGTCCTGAGTTCGATCCCCAGTACCACAAAAAAAAAAAAAAAAAAACTGATTTGAAGCAACAAAGAAGGCCACTACATACTAGTTAAACAAACAATACAACATGAAGAGGTAACATTGAAAAACATATGTACCAAACATGGAACACCTATCTTCATAAAACAAAAACTACTAAAATTAAAAAGATCAAATAAACATTAACAAAATCATAGTAGGGGACTTCAATATCCCATTTTTGCAGAGAGACAGATAAACTAAACAACAACAAAAAAGAAACAAAGCAATTTCAGAGCTGAACCACACCCTTGAACATATGGACTTAATACATGTATACAGAGTATTCCACCCCTCTACAACACAGTATACATTCTTTCCAGCAGAACATGGCATTTTTCCAAAATAGATGACATAATAACCCACAAAGCCTGCTTAAATAAATATAAAAACATTGTAATTACTTCATGCATACCATCAGACCACTATGCAATGAAAATAGAAATTAATGACAGAAAAAAATTTCAGAAAAGCAGAAGCCCCAGGAAATTACCATTAACATTAAACAACCAATGGGTCACAGAAGAAATCAAAGAAAAAATTTAAAAATTTCTGAAACTTACTGTCACTGATTATACAACTCAATGAAACTTCTGAAACACTATGAAAGCAGACCCAAGAGGAAAATTCATTGCAATAAATGCTCACATTAGGAAAACAGAGCCAGCCCAAATAAATAACCTTATGAAAAAATCTTATAATACTTGACAAACAACAACTAATCAGCCCCAAACTAAAATTAAGGGGGAAATTATAAAGATGAGATCAGAAATCAATGAAGTTGAGACTAAAAAACAAACTATTAAAAAAAAAAATCAATGAAGAGCTGATTCTTTGAAAGAATAAATAAGCCCTTAACAAGCCTCACCAAAAGTAAGAGAGAAAAACCTCATATCAATGTGATTAGAAATGAAAAAGGTAACATCAAAATAGATACTTTTGAAATCCAGAAGATAGTAACTACTTTGAAAAATTATGGCAAATTAGCAATTTTTGAGAAATAGACAAATTCCCAGACATATATAAACTTATCAACACTAACCCAAGAAGACATAAATATGCTTAAAAACCCAATAACAGGCAATGAAATTGACTCAGTAATAAAGAATCTACCAATTAAAGAAAGCTTAGCACCTGAATTCCACAAAATCTTTAAGAATGTTATATCACCAATACTCCTCAAACTCTTCAAAGAAATTAAAAGGGATGTGATGCTCCCCAATTCATTTCTTGAAGCCAGTATTACCCTGACCACAAAACTAGATAAAGATTCAACTAAGAACTATAGCCCAATTTAATACATACAGATGTAAAACTCTTCAAGAGGATATGAGCAAATAGAATGCAGCACATTATCAAAATGATGGTCAAGTAGGCATCACCCCAGAAATGCAAGGATGGTTCAACATATGTAAGTCAATAAATGGCATATATATCACTTAAACAAGAGCAAAGTCAAAAATCATATGATCATATCAATAAATACAGAAAAGACTTGAGAAAATCCAACATCCCTTTGTGATAAAAACCCTAAAGAAAATAGGTATAGAAGGACTATACCTGAATATGAAAAAGGCTATAACAAATATAGCCTTTCATAACTAACATGACAAACCAATAGTCAGCATTATTCTAAGTGGGGGAAAACTAAAAGCATTCCCCTTAAAATCAGAAAAAAGATAAGGATGTCCATTATCACCTCTTCTATTCAACACAATACTTGAAACATTATCCAGAGTAAATATGCAAGAGAAAGAAATACAAGGGATACTTACAGTAAAGGAAGAACTCAAATTATCATTATTTGCAGATGGCATGATACTCTCATGTCACTCCAACAAAAACTCTTAGAATAACTAACTTCAGCAAAGTAGAAGGATACAGTATCAACATACAAAAGTCATTAGCATTTGTTTATACCAACAATGAATGGGATGAGAAGGAAATTACGAAAACATTACCATTCACACTCACTTCAAGAAAAATGAAATACCTTGGTATTAACTTAGTCAGGGAACGTCTTCATTACTTTTCTCATTGCTGATACAAAAAGATAAGGAAGGAAAGATTTACTGGCTCTCAGTTTGTAGAAGTTTCATTCTATAATCAGCTGGCTCTAAGGCAGAGTAGCTTGGCAGAGGAGCACTGCAGAGGAGAACCAATTGATAGCAAACAGAAGACAGCAAAAGCAACAAGTGATAACCATAGCTCTTTCTAACCCTTATGTCTTATCCAGGCTACTTAGGACAGGTAGTACTTAACCCTTAATCTTAATGCCCTTGAGCCTAGCATTTCACCATGAATCAATCCCAGAGTCACACACTCTATATCCAGCCACCTCTTTAAAAACCCCACCTATAATGAATGAGGTTTTGGGGAGACATCTAGACACAAGCCATTACAGGAGTAATCAACTTCTACAAAGAAACCTTTAGTGCTATGAACAAGGAAATTGAAGACGACATCAGAAAATGGAAAGACATCCCTTGTTTCTGGATAGGCAGAACCAATGTCAAAATGGCCATACTTCTGAAACTGTGACAGATTCGATGCAATCCCAATCAGAATGCCAACAGCATACTTTACAGATCTAGAGAAAATAATCCTAAATTTCATATAGAACCAGAAGAGACCCAGAATAGTAAAAGTAATTTTGGGTAATAAGCAAAGAAAACAGCATAGCAATACCTGACTTTAAGCTATACTACAAAGCAATAGTGATAAACATGGGCTGGCACCAAAACAAAAACAGACCTGTAGACCAAGGGAACAGAAGTGAGCATACGGAAACCTCCCCAGACATATTCGATTATTTGATCTTTGACAAAGCGGCCAAAAGTATATGTTGGAGGAAAGACAGTTTATTCAACAGGTGGTGTTGGGAAAATTGGTTATCTTTTTATAGAAGAATGTAACTGGATCTTATCTCTCACCATGTACTAAATGAAAATCAAAATTGGCCAAAGATCCAAACATTAAAACATAAACATTAAACTTTGTGGAAGATAAGATAGGTAAAACACTTGAAGACACCGGTATAGTAGGATTTTCTAAACAGGATTTCAATCATTCAAGAAACAGCAACAAGAATTAATAAATGGGATTTTATCACATTAAAAAGCTTTTGTACAGCAAAAGAATCAATCATTAGAGCAAGGAGATAAGCTACAGAATGGGAAAGAATTTTTGCCACCTACTCTTCAGAGGACTAATATCTAGAACATACAAAGAACTCAAAACCACCTAAAATTACAGACCCAGTCAAGAAATGGAATAAAGAAATGAACAGACACTTCACACAGGAAAAAATACAAATGGCCAACAAATACATGAAAAAATGTTCAACATCTCTGGCCATTAGAGAAATGCAAATTAAAACAACGTTAAGATTCCATCTCACTCCAGAAAGAATGCCAATCATTAGAAAGTCAAACAACAAATGCTGGTGCGGCTGTGGTGAAGATAAACCCTCCTGCATTGTTGGTGGGAATGAAAAGTAGTGCAATAATTATAGAAATTGATATAGAGATTTCTCAAAAAATTAAAACTAGAAATTCCATATAATCTAGCTATTCTCCTGCTGGGTACCTTGCCCAAAAAGCTTAAGTCATCATACTACAATGATACATGCATACCAATGTTTATAGCAACACAATTCATAATAGCTAAATCCTGGAAGCAGCCTATATACCCATTAAGAGATGACTGGATAAAGAAAATGTGGTATCTATATATAATGGAATACTATTTGGCTATAGAGAATGAGACATTTGTAGGAAAAAACATATACCTGGAAAATATAATGTTGAATGAAATAAATCAGACACACAAGCTTAGATACTGTATGGTATGTCTCATTTGAGAGAGGCAAGGTACAAACAAAGAAAATGAGAAAAAGATGATTAGAAAGGAACAAAGGGACAGACCTCTTTCAGTAGGGGAGTAGATCAAGGGAACAAGGGAAAGGAGTGAGGCGGAAAGGAAGGGGGAATAAGAGGAATAAAGATGCATCAGATACAGGAATGTAATAACCCCAATTAATGAAAACACTATATTCCATAATATGAGCTAAAACAAATCAACAGGTATGAAAAAGTGGATAGGGGAAGCTGAGGAGAGGGAATGCGAAGGGGGAGGATTTTTTAAAAAAAGAAACAAGCTGTAATATGTACATGTAACCACTCCCCAAGATGACTGTAAACTGCATGAACTGCAAACACATACTAATTTAAAAAATACAAAAACACAGTAAACACTGACGAGGACCTCTGGGGAAGAACAAGGAAGCCCTCCTGCGGGTGAGCACATAGATTTAGTACAACCACTATACGGATCAGCACAGATGCCTTGAAAAAAACTAAAAATAGAAGTACCACTTGCATTTAAACACCCATACTAGTCCCTATTACCAACATGCACAAACAGAGGAAAAAAAGACTAACCCTCACAAGATATATATTTGATGATGGCACCACTTTTCAAGGATTTTACTTTAATAATGCATTTTAGAACCTTGCTTCAAACTGACATCTAGTCACCTGTACATTGCAAAATCCGTGCTCTACTTCAAGGTCATTTTGTTATATCTTTGTATATTCACAAGTCCTCAATAATAACTAATCATGATTTGGTTATCTCATATAAGGATTTTACCAGTCACTTAAGATACAGTTCATCTTGCCAAACACCTTGAAATACTGGGACAGACTAGATGCTCACTGATACATTCTAAACAAGAGTCTAGTAACTAGCTGCTTGTGAATTGCATATATTCTCCACATGTGTTTTTGTTTGGGTCTCACAATTCTCTAAAACTTAATCAAAAGTAATTAAAATGATAAGTTTAAAAATAATAATTTGGTATTGAATAGTTAAACATCTAAAGAGCAATTTAAATTTTATGTAAGAAAACTGTATAAAACCACAGGTCAGTGAGATATACCCCTTTGCTTAGGAAGGAGAAACTGCTATCAAGTGACCGTGTATGTGAATATTGGTGCACTGGCCAACACTGTCATTTAAATGCGTGAGACAAAGAAACTTACACACTATTCACTTCACCACCCCTTCCCATTCTCACCCTAACAGAGTTTGTGGATTGCACTCTACCAAAAAGACAGCTTCCTAGCAGTCTCTGAAAATCACCCATCATAAAATGCCAAGCAGTTATAAATAGGATCATCCCTATAATAAATACCATTACTCTTCCACAGCTAAGTTTTACCTTCGTAGAATCAGTGACAAAGACCTAAATAGTATATATACTTTAGAAATCAGACCTAAGGCTGCCAATAAATGTATGCCAAGTTATTCACAAATGAAATACTGTACCACCTCTCCTAGTCATAAAAGTTATATTCTTTTAAAGATCTCTTAACAAAGAAGTATTGTTTATTTTCTTTCAAAGGTAATCCTCGGTGCCAAATCACTAGTAATAAAATCTTCTACAATCAGGAAAAGGATAAATTAAAAAATTTAGTTGGCTTCCTTCTCTCAACCCTAATATAATTCAAAATGTTTAATTAAATTCATTTGACTTAAACCACCTATATCAGGGCACAGACAGAAAGATTTAATTCAGAGAAATTTATTTTGGAGGTTTTACACTGATTTCCCTTTTATGCTAAAAAAAAAAAAAAAAAAAACTACAGAGCAACAACACAAGCTGCCCGTTTCTGATACTAGTTGGCAGAGAGAACGTACATTTGGGAGCTTAAACAGCCTACTTTAAGGAATGTTTAGCTCAATGTTATCAAAAATGATCTGAGTGGTACCATGCGTGGTAACCTGAGTCATGTTTTACGAACAAGGGAAAACAAACAAGACAAGCAGCTGGGGCAGCCTCACAGTCACTGAGGCACATCTTCCTCCCTACAGCTATGAAGGCCATTTTGTCCAGCAGGAGGAAACAGAACAAAAGCAGCTCTGAAAGTAATGTTACGGGCATTCAGATAACTACATATAGATGTACAGCTAAAGTTACCAATTAGTTTACCAATTGGCTGCAACGGATTCGATTGGTTGGTAATTAATTCTAGTTACTGGCGCACAGAGCAGGATGGTTGGCGCCATCCCTTTGTCCTCCTGACACACAATACGAGCGCACAGCCCCTGGGGCGTGGGACATCAATATAGCCTCCAGTTCAGCTACAGGAGCCACACGGTAGTGGACTCCTGGGCGACAAGGGGGGACATGCACTACATGAGAAGTGAGTGACAAAAGGGACCCCTGACTGAAAACAAAGAACATTATCAAAATGGACGTAGGTTTTTTAAGCTACTATTTTCAAGAACCCTTATCTACCTTAAAAATTGCTACTGAAATAAATCGTTCAAGAGGGAAATCGCTGGAAAGTAAAAATGAAAAGTAAACCATTTTCCAAACCTCCCAAGGAATAAGGCTGTATCTCAGCTTCAGTCCTCTATCACTCATTTCTTTCAAATATCTCTCCTTAATTTTCAATCTCAGCAACCTGGGGAAAGGATACATAATATAGTCAACCAAAAACCTGTAAATGAAAATCTGCTAAAAGCAACTACAGTATCTCCCCCAACTTAGCCCTTTCAGAGCACTTCTGAGAAAACAAACCGCGCAGCTGCCTGGGAGTGGTAGACACATTCTATTGCAGCTGCCAGCTAATTTTTTTAATGGTACTGGAGATGGAACGTATGGCAGAGTTATATAACACTAAGTTACAGCACTAGCTATTTTTGAATATTTTTCCCTTTTTTATTATTTTTGAGACAAGGTCTCACTAAGCTGCTAAATTGCCTGGGCTGGGCTTGAACTGATAATCCTCCCGTCTCTGGCTCCCAGCCCAGGGTGCTGGGATTACAAGCATTCACCACCACGGGCGCTAATTTGTTATTTTAATTCATTTGTAAGGTGGCTTCCCTAGAGGTTTTTCTCTTAAGGAATTTCCCACAGCCTTGGTATACTGACGATTTAAGTGTATTTTCTCAAAGATCATGCCATGAAGACTTGGATGGAAGTATTGGTGAGTGGTAGAAATTTAAGGGAGACCTAGCAGGGAGCCTTTAAGTCAATTAAAATGACCCATAAGAAGGTTCCTTGGGTTCCCAACTTCTCCAGCTTCCAGTGTCAGTGTCGAGATGTGCTTCCTTCCTTACACCTGAGCTGCTGCCACTAATACAACACAGCAGTGACTGCCCACAGCAGAGTAACCCAAAGCTCTGCCCACCTGTACAATTCTCCTGCCTCAGTCTCCCAGAGTGCTGCATTACAGCCACGTGCCATCACACCCAGCTCGAGCCTCTATAATACTAAAGAAAAAAGCTAAAGAGGAAGGGATGTGGAACATCTGCAGAATACCAGCTAGATCTCGCCTCAAACATTATCAAAAGCAGAACTGTTCTCACACCATCCTCTTCCAAAGCAGAAACTTAGAAGTCTCCTGCCTAAGAACCTTTAGCAGGATGTTCTACAAGGCAATCTTTTAAAAATCCACATCTAAAGACTTGTCACCCTGGCCCCCAACAGTATCAGCTCAAACTTCCTGACTTTTTCTCAGGTCATCAGTCAATTCCTATTAAATGGCCTTCACTCAAACATCAGAACTTGATTGTTACTCAATAAACTTCATAAATTCAATGTTTTTCTTTTTTTTGCCTTGCTTTACTCAATTATCTTTATGTATTACAATACACTTAATCTTTTTTAAGAATCACAGGAAGATAAAAAGTAAAACTTCAACTGCAGCAGAAGTCATCTCCGCAAGGGGCTTGAGTCAAAGCTACAACAGAGCGGACTTACAAGGACTTGAGACGGACTATTAGAAGACATAGTCAGATGTCAAGCAGCAGGGATTAGCCAAACCTTGACAGCGCCCACATAGAGGACCGCAGCAAGAGAGCAGCAGTCAGAAAAGGCTATCTCCAGACAGGCTGAAGCCAGAGCACAATTACACAAGAACCAAGGATCTGAAAGCCTGATTCTTGGTACAGTCAGGAACTGTGACCTACTTACCAGCACCACCAAAGAAAGCCTGGTAAAAACAACAGCAAAGACAAAAGCACGGCCATCTCTGATGGCTCTCATCACCCGGACAAGACTGATAGTATAGGGAACCCTTTAGAGAGAAGGAGCCAAGCATCAGCCCCAAACTCATTTATTTATTGGAAAGTGCCAACATTGCAATTAAATCTGAACACTGAGGTTTTAGTTTAGAAAAACAACACATATATAAACATCTTATGTCTTAAGAAAAACAAAAAACAAAAAAAAAAGAAAGAAAAGCAAGTAACACACATGCCGTAAGCTCACCACCAGCACACTAGTCCCTTCCCAGGGCAGCTGTGTCGGGGAGCCCCACCCAACCTGTCAGGGAGGAGGCACATTTCTCACTGTGACCACGGAGGAATGATGAAGAGCGATACCCTTGCTTGTCCAAATTAAGACAGTAAGCTGTAAGTTGAACAGACACTTAAACTGGTGTCTGCAATTTATCTTTTTCAGGTCACAACCATCTTTAAGTAAATTTGAGAAAAGTTATAGAATCTCTACCCAAAATAATATACATGAACAAAATAATTTTTCAGTATCTTCATATTATTCATATACATGGATCCAGGAACCCCAAGTGTGGCTGAGTAAAAAAGATCCTATTCAAATTTCTCTCTTAAATTCTAATACCTATTTTTCCCCATTTTTTCTTTTCAGAAACTTTTTAGTCCTCACATTCAAATCCCATCAACCAGACAAAATATATACACTCTAGAAACAGTTGCCATAATATGCCTAAAAAACACATCTCCTAGAAATCCCAAATAATAACTGTACCCACAATAGCAAGAAATTCAGATCAAAACGATTTTCAGAAAACTGAAATAACAGCTGACTCAGATCACAGTTACCTAATGCCAGTATGAAGATACCTCAGTGTTTAACACAAGCTATTTACATCTCCCTAGACTTCATCCAAAAGTCATACCTGGACTTGGAAATGAAAAGGGAAGAAAGGCGTATCAGGAGGTCCTTAAAGTATAATTATGTACCGAATGAATTCAACAGAAGGAGATGGGGGGGTCTGTGTTCCAGCTCCAGTCAGTTTTCCTGCACCAAACTGATGTGAATAAGCATCACTTCCCAACCTCCGCTCCCCCTGCCCATTTTCTTTCTTCCTCTGAAAGCAATAGGTGCCTCCTACTGAGATTACATTCAACAGAATCTCAGCGAAATGTTTGTTTAATTCTGTTGTAGTATCCCAGTTTCCAAACAAGAGACACTAAATCCTTTCTTAATAAACAGTTACTAGTTGGATACTAAAACCTCCTAAATTATAGGAAGTGCTCAGATTTGATTCTGCGTCCTGAGGATTTGGCTTTCCTGAACTCCTCTGGAATGAACACCCAGGCAGATTAGCACTGATTCTAACAAGCCTAGAAAAGTCATTTAAGATTATGTAAGCAGGAGGCTTTAGGATCCAAAATGATGAGAGTCTACTGTGAATTCAGAAGACTACAGAGATAATACAGAATTTTTGCAGCAGGAAGGTAATACGATCAGAACTGTGCCTCAGAAAGATTCAAGTCATCAGTAAGAAGGACCCTAAAAGGGGAAAAACTAGAGGAGACATATGTAAAAGGACAACAGGTTAGCAAAATAATAGGAGTCTTTAAAATGCAGTGTCTAGACACTAGAAAAAGAGTTTGTGACTGTGAACACACACACACACACACACACACACACACACACACACACACACTAAATGCACAGGAACTTTACATTTGACAAAAAAAGAGAACATGGACAGCTGAGAATAGCGGTTTCATCCAGAGAAACAAAGAAACTGGGAGGAAACAGCTTAAAGGTAAAAATCCTAGAATTAGATTACCACAATTAGGAAGTTAGCCCAGATCAATTAAGCTGGATTAATCTCCATAGTAGTGACGACATGGCAATTACAGTCTCAAGTGACATCCAAAAGAAAAAAATCTATGTTCTAGTAATTATAATACACATGAAAACCAGATATAAGGAACAAAAGAGTTGTCACCAGAAGATCATCAATTAAACATCATGTGAAACAGATCAAGAAATGGCAGTTCATTATGTCTGCAACCTAAGCACTCAAAAACAATGTTTTGGGAAATGTTATATACCTAGGAGAAATTAATTTTTTAACCAACCAAACAGCAAAACTTTATTTCAAGCCTACAAAATTTATAAAAAGCCTTTATTTTAAAGACAGCAGAGAATAAGTAAGTGGAATAACACTAGGAAGGGTAGCTATAGATACAGATAGAAGAAAATACGCCTATTAATGTTAAGACAATGACAGGGTTTCACTGTCACTAAGTTACCCAGGCTGTACTCAAAGTTGCAGTTCTGCCTCAGCCTCCCAGAGTGCTGGGATTACAAGTGTGTGCCAGCACACTCAGCAAAAGGAAACTTGAAGATCTATAATCAAAGGAATAGGACAGGCACATTTTTACTAGTTAGGTATCATTCTACCTGCATTCATTCCCAAGAATGAATGGGAAGAATGCAGCAAATCCAATTCAGTGGTAATTCAAGCATCTTTTATCTTGGCAGCTTAAACTGGGAAGGCATCGCTGGGAAATAAGATGAGGGAAAGTACTGTGAAGATTAGGCGGAAACAATGGAAGAAGTAAATTCACTGGTCAATAGCTTCATGACATGAAGGATGAAACCAAAGATGTCTCCCAGCTTTAAAGATGGGGTAAGTGTGTCTCAGGTAAGTGACAGTATTTTGAGTACCTTGACGCGATGAATGGCAAAGTGTCTTTTATGGTAACACATTTTTTAATTTCAACATTCAAAATGTTTTGATGATGATTTGATCAGACCTAATTATCAAATATTTACAGCAATTTCTGAGAAATAAAAACATTCCTCATCCACCTTATTCACCAGATCTAGCACCATGCAACTTCTGGCTCTTTACCAAAGTCAAAATGACCGTAACAGGTAAATATTTTGAATTGATTCAGGACATCATGGCTGCCTCAACAGTGCAACCAATGACACTCACAGAAAACAACTTCCAGGACTGCTTCAGAAAGAACAATGGGGTAAGTGCGTTCAAAGTGATAAGGAGCATTCCAAGGGGGGTTAATGGCAATGTGTCTTTTACTGTCATCATTTATTTTCAATTTAAAAATTCCCTACATTGATTTTTTTTTCAAGACAGGGTCTCACTATGTAGTTCAGACTGGCCTTGAACTCACTATGTAGCCTAGGCTGGCCTCGAACTCACAGCGATCCTCCTGCCTCAGCCTCCTGAGTGCTGGGATTATAGGTGTGCGTCACCACACCGAGACACTCCATACTGTTTGATCACACCCAATATGGCAGTTTAAAATGTTAGATACCCAAGTAGAGATGCCAGCTAGGCAAGGTGAACATACAGGTCTCAAAATCAGAAGAGAATGGTTATAAATTTAAGAATCACCAGCAAGTGAATGGTAAATTAAGCCACGGTCTAAGTGACGGCAGAGAAAGTTTAAATTAGTGAGCCAAGAAGATGACCTAAAATGAGGCTTAATGACTTCCCAAAAGTTAAAAGTCAGGTGATAAAGGACAGGCTAAGGGAATGCAGAACAGCAGCCACAAAGGAAAAAGAAAACTAGCATAAGTTGATATGCAAAAGCCAAAGGAGAGCGTGCTGTAAAAAGAGGAGAGCGGTCGGCAATATGTGCGATGCTCCGAGATGGGGCTGAAACACTGGACTCAGCCCTGCAGAGGTGAGCAACGACCTTTCAAGTACCTACCGAAGCTCCCACAGGACACAGAACCAGCCTGTAGCAGATGAGTAGAGGGAAGGAAGAAGACAGAGGTGGCAAGTACAGGAAACTCTTCCAAGACATCTGACTAAGAAGGGAAGAAGAAAAAACAAGGGAGATGAAAGGAGAAGTAGAAAAATAGTCTGCGGTTCGTTTCGTTTCTGTGTTTAGGGTAGAAGGGATAAACATGCTAAGCACTGATGCGAGAAGAGCTAATAAGGAAGGCAAGGCGGGGGACAGGAAAAGAAGAATTTCTGCACTGTCCCCTTGAAAGCTGTCAGCCACCCGTGGCCTCTCCAAGGCAGCCTTTCCATTCTCTCTCAGGCGCCTTGGACCTTTCCGACTCTCTTCAAACCTCCAACCCAACATTTCCTCAAAAATGAAAAGGGCAAAGAACTCGGACGGATTTTCAAGTTCTTACCACAAATTTCTACCTTGACCCCTTTTGTTCTTGTTCCTATGAATGCCAAAAAGAAATGCCTTTCAACTTTGGTCACCATTGACCTCTGCAGAAACCATCACTGTCTGGTCTCCTCCCTCTGTGACTATTCCCTCTATATTCCTGGACTCATATTCCTCTTTGTCCACCTATACTGCAATTTTCCAACTATAATGCTTTCTTTCTTGAAAATAGTATATCGTACCTTTCATTTTCTCACAACTCACTTTGATCTTTACTTACCTGCTGAAGTGAGAAGTCTCAAATCATCGCAATAAAACGTAATTTTATAACTACTTAGTTGAACCCTAAACCTATGAAGTATGACCTAGTGAAATTTCAAAGTTTTTAGTCACATTCAATTATTGAAGCATAATTCTCAGCACCACAGATGGATAACCTGCCTCTTGAGCACCGTGAGAGCTACACACCTCTGCGGATGCTGGTGGCGGGGAGGATATGACGTGTTTTGACAAGCTCCTCTCCTCCCTTCCTCCCATTCTACTCTGCTTCATACAGACTTAGGCCCTCTGTTACAAATGCAGCTGTAGGATGAGAGCAATATTCTACCACAGAGCTTGCCAGACACTAGTGATGGGTCTGCCCCAGTCATCAGTCCATCTTTTTCTAGAGGGTTCAGTGACACCAACTGCGACGAGAGGTGAGTGCTATCTGGAGGAGACAGGGCCATCTATGGTCTTTCCCTTATTCCATCTGATATCGATGGCTCTAATTCAGCCCTGCGCTGATGGTGACTTTTGCGTGGGTGGCACCAGTGATCTCTAGGCAGCAAGCTGGCTCCCTCTGGCTCCCTCTGCCCAGTTCTGCCAGCATTTTGCATCCATTCACCTCGCCAAGTGCCACTATAAGAAGCCTGATGACTGCACTATCGCCACTTATGCCTCGGCTCCTTCCCTCACAGAAGCTACGGGACTCTCCCGTTTCCTCTGTCCTTACTCACTAAGACCCCTCTCAGAGGCTTACTACTCCAGCTACTACTCCAGCTGGCATGGCCTGTACTCCAGTGAGCCTGGTGTGCTATAAAATGTCTAAGACACATGGGGACACCAAGGTGTATCCAGGGAAGTGTGAGGGCACACTTCCAAAAACACACATCTAGCTCCCCAAGGGATGAATCGGGAAACAGGAAAAGAAAAGTAAAACGTGTTCCCAGCATTCTTTCCCCTCACGTCTCTTAACCATTACAGATACAGCCAATCAACAGGCACAGTAAACATACAGCCAGAGGAAGTGCGGGTCCCCCCATCCTCAAATTTCATAACCAGTTCTTTCAAGCTTCACCTCAAACTTGTGTGAGAAGAAAGATAGTCACCACTTCATTAACTGTACACACCTCAAGTGCAGTCTTCCCCCGTCTACCCTCAAGCTCACTTTGTAAGGGGACAAAGGAAATGCAGGGGTGGTGGTCAGGATACGGTTTGGCTAGAAGGTCAATTCTTAGCAAGCCATGCAGTGAAGTGGCTGATGTCATAACAGGCAGAAACTAAGGAAGTTGGGGCTGGGGGTATAGCTCAGTGGCATAAGCGCTTGCCTGGCAAGTGCAAGGTCCTGAGTTCGATCCCCGGTACCGGAAAAAAAAAAAAAAAAAAAAAAAACGAAAGAAAAAAAAAAGAAACTAAGGAAGTTTCGCTTAATTACAGACGTGGTTCGGATCAGTACTGCTGGCCAACAAGATACTCTGCACTATCACGCTACATTTATTATATGAACCACATAATACAGATGTTACTAATTACGTTTTACATATGACACATAAAATTGAACTCTGATTATTTCATTAAGGCTACAACACAAAAATCCTAAATGAGTTTAAATCTTTCAATGCATAAAAAAAATAAGGTTGAAGCCACCTGAAAAATAAGGAAAACTCTCAGTTACGTATCCTGTGAAGGTTCTAACCAAGTGAGACCACAGATGGTGGTGCTTTGATAATAAGCACAGAGCCAAACAAAGACAGAAAGGGGCGCTAGTTATTTTCTGCCTAGCGTGTACGTGAACCTAATGTTAGGCTGTCTTCCACACCACCTGTGAGTCCCAGAGGGACAGAGGAGTGGAAAAGAGAACGAAAATAACTTTTACACTCCTGTATTTGATTTCTCAGCATAAGCCTCTGAGCATGTTGGTGAAAAACTTACACAGAACATGTCCGTGACTGCTGAGCTTTCCAGGAGCTCTGGATAACAGGCAATGGGGCCCGAAGTACACTCCCTCTCTTGTGGCCATGTCCAGCCTCCTCTGCAGGCAGCTGTAACAGGCCTGCTCTTCAGGAGACCCCACTGCCACTGCTCTGTTCCCCTTCTCCAAGGAGCGCATACTTTCCAAACAAACTTGATTTCTTTAATCAGACGTCGTTTTTAATCACAAAATCAAAATTTCTGGTGATGTGATTATCTCTAGGGCTCACCTAGAGATCACCTAGGGCTATATGCTCGTTTTTTGGAAAAACTGTAACTCAGAATTCTTCCATAAGCCGGGCATGGGGGCATATACCTGTAATCCCAGCACTCAGGAGGCTGAGGCAGGAGGGTCATTGCGAGTTCGAGATCAGCCCTGCCTTAAAGTGAGCTCAAGGCCAGCCTGAACTGCATAATGAGACCGTCTCAAAAAGACAAAAAAAAAAAAAAGAATTCATCCAGTAATGCTTTCTACAACACACAGAAATACTGTGATCTAAAACATAAAATGTTTTTATAGGCTGATAGTAACAATATCAACAGTGACCACCACATCATGCACAGATAATTCCAACTACTGTTCATTTTGAAACTTGCTTCTGATGAATCATATTTTCAAGCCAGTCTGAAACTTATTTTAGCTGTTTCCAACTTAGGATGAAACACAGCTGCTGTCTCAACATGTAACTTCTCTTTGACCTTTTATATATTTCAAATGCTAAATAATGAATTCTAGCATTTTCAACCATATTCACTATTAAAATAGGAGTAATCTCTCTAATAATTCCACGAATATGTATCACTCTGATTTTTCTCAAAACAATTTTACTCAATAAAAAGTAATAAAATATATAGTTTGTATTTACAAAAAGCCAGGCTTTTTACTGAATTTTTAGACATACTATCCTGTGTCTGTTTAATATCCTATTACAAATGCAATGTTATCTAAAATTAGAAAACACACCTTACAATGACATCCCAATCCCACCCAGGATTGTTTATGGTTAGCCATCAATTTCACTTTTCCCTGACCAGGGTAAATTAGGAGAATGATAAGTATCTCAACGGAAAGGGAGCAATGTCCAATTAAAGACATTAAACATGAAACCAAAGAATGTAACAATCTCACTAGTGCCACCTACAGTAACAACGGAGAATGCAGATAGAACAATTTTAAAAAACTGCGTGCGTGGGCGTGGGCGTGGGCGTGTCTGTGTGTGTGTCTGTGTGTCTGTGTATAGAACCTTTCACTCCTTCCTTAGGACTATGTACCAAAAGCACTTAATACCAAATATTTTACGAATCACAAAAGTACCTAGTGCTTCACACCAAGAAGAAAACAAAAAAAGCACTCTTCAAAATCAAGAAAACCTCAGGCATAGTATCGATTTTAGTGTGAAGATAAAAGAACAAGGTCTTATAAGAATTAATGAAATGAAAAACATACAGAATTAATTAAAACTAATAAGAAGTGAGGTAAATGATCATGTCAGGTGTTACTTGAATGAACCTGAAAGCCCAAGGCAGCATTACCTTGCATTCCACCACGCTCTGATCAGATTCACAAGTCTCATAGATTTCATCCACTGCCCGGCGAAGATTGTCAAAAAGAAATGCCCAGTATCGAGCTCGTAGATCAATTTTCCGAGGGTGTCTTGATTTAGTGGGACTTTTATCAAAGTTTTTATCTCCAACTACAGATGTTATTTTACAGTCTACTGCAGTATTCTGGTGAAGTAAAATAAAACATGAAAATACATGAATAAAAATGGTTCCAAAGGCTGGACTTTTGTCTAAGGCGCATTTTTTCAACATAAATATTTAAAAACAACACCTTCTTCTTTTCAGCTTATATGATTCTTGACTTCACCAAAATATGTTTCTCACCTTAAACAAAAGGGACACATTCGTGAGGTCAATCTTTATTCCAGATCAGCCTTACTGAAGATTAGAGTTACTTTAATGGTGAAAAGCCCTTGGGCAAAAAGGATCACCAAAGTCACTCCCGGCTTACTGGAACACACCCACAGCTTTCCAAATAATAAATAGCAATGTCAACATCTTTAATTGCTTGCATTTACTCTTTTCCTTTAGAAATGCTACTCACTACAGTTATATTCAGTTGTAGTATCACCTTTCTAAATTCAGTTGAGTTTTCTTTAAAGTCCATCAATAGTTTATGAGATTTGCCAATATATTTCATAGTTTTTCTCAAGCTCCCCAGTTTCCTTTTCTTCTTGTGAAGCACATCTCTAACAGTTCTCTCCTTCAGAATCTGCAGATGGTAGGTATGGTCTGAATGTATCTCCCCAAACCCATGTGCTGGAAGTGTGACCCCCTCAAGCAACATGTGGGGAGGTGCAGACCTCGAAGATCTCACCAGAGGAGATGAACGCCATGGGCACGGCAGTGGGTTTGCTGTGGGGAAATGGTGTGTATAAAGGATGAGCTCACTCTCCCCCTCTCTTGCAAACACACAGGACTTTCTCACCATGTGATACCTTCTGCCACGCCAGGAGTCAGTAAGAAGGTTATCGCCAAGTGTGGCCCCTTTGTCTTGGACTCTGCAGTCCCCAGTACCACCAAATTGTTGTGTTTATAAATTGCCCAATCTATTGTACTCTGCCAGAATAGCACAAAATGTACTAAGAAAATAGAAAATATTTGGTCTTTGTATATCTAAATATGGATTTATTTCACTCTTACCCATGAATGATTGTTTTACTAAGCACAGAATTCTAAACTAAAAATTATTTTGCCTCATAACTGTGAAGATGCTATTCCATTGTTGCTAACAAGACTGCTATTAACCTG
The DNA here is from genome assembly GCA_004027595.1 of Dinomys branickii. Classification (NCBI taxonomy): domain Eukaryota; kingdom Metazoa; phylum Chordata; class Mammalia; order Rodentia; family Dinomyidae; genus Dinomys; species Dinomys branickii. Next base: position 44,686 of record PVLD010010266.1, read on the forward strand.
TCATTCTTCTGTGGTGGCACACCAGGTAACTTTAAAGATTATTCTCTTAATATTGACTTTCTACAGATTCTCTAGAATAAATCTAGGTAAAATCTATTTTTATCTGTCCTCTTCAGTTCCAAAATTTATGTTCTGCAGCTCCTGAAAACTCAGAAAATGAGGAAAAATTTTAACATATCCATTCTCAAATTTGAAAATCTTAAGACAGGAGATCCTCACTAGGAAGCCCCAGGAGCTGTGAACACTGGGGGTTCATGTTTGAGCCCTCCCTGCATGTGCCTTGGGCCACCGGAGGTACTAGGGCAGGGGGTACATGAACTGCTATCACCGAGGTCTGCATCTGGGCTTTACTTGCTTTTACACATTGGGCTCCTGTGCACGCCCTGAGCTGCCTGAAGACACAGAATCAGGTGCTTCACAAACTGTTTACCTTGCAATTTCTGTCTGGTATCTGCCTATGCCCTGAACTGCCTGGGGTCATAGGACGACTAATCTGTGATTGTGCCACCAGTGCAGCCCACTTCTGAGTCATGCGCATGTCCTGACCTGCAAAGGGATACCAGATCAGACATTCTGCCATCAACTGACAACACAGTTCGTGTCTGAGACCTGGGAGATCTAGGTACACTTCACCATCTACTGGAAGACACCAGACTAAGCAGCACATCTCAGTGGACACTGACAGGCAGGCCTGATCACCAGGAAAACCAGGACCACTACTGACCTTTGCTGAGCTGCCAGAGAAGAGGGAGACTGAGCACTCTGCCTCCAGCATGACATATAACAAGGTGAAGGATTAAAATGCAATCTCAGAACTCCACCCCACTAAGAACAAGTCCAGGAGACATTGACATAGGAGAACTTGATAAACATACACCTGAAATTGCTGAAATGATTGCAATGGAAGTAAAGAAACAACTCCATAAGGCCATAGAAGACATCAGATCAGAAATAATCTCTCAGGCAAAAAGTGAAATGACCATAATAATGAAAGAATTGCTCAGCACATTTAGAGAAGAAATAGACCAAAAAAATAGGTGAACATAGGCAATGGATGGAAACTACATGAGCAATATAGAAATGAATTAGAACACATGAAACAGACTCAAAGAGATTTCCAGGAAATCAGAACTTCCACTGAAAGTAAAATGCTTGCAAAAATGCTTAAATGAAGCCAAAGATAGAATTTCAGATCTTGAAGACAGCATGGCAGCTAATGATTGTGAAAGGAAGGATCTCTTAAAATCAACAAGGATCAAGAAAAAAATCAAACGAACGGATGCAAGATGAGGCTAAGAAAAATAATGTCAGACTAATAGGAGGTGACACAAATGACATAAAAAGAATATTTACAGAAATAATAGAAGAAAATTCCCGAAGCATTGAAACAGAAACTGAGATACAAGTAAATGAGGTATACAGAACTCATACTAGTCATAACCATAATAAAACTACATCCAGACATATAATAATCAAGATCCCAGATCTCCAGCAAAAGAACAGAACATTAAAAGCTACGAGAGAAAATAAATAGATCACCTATAAAGGAAAGCCCATCAGAATCACAGCAGACTTCTCAGCACAAACCATCCAATTAAGAAGAGCCTGGAGTGAAGTATTACAGGTCCTGAGACCAAACAGCTTCCAACCAAGATTGATGTATCCTGCCAAACTATCCTTCAAGTTTAATGGAGAAATAAAATATTTCCATGACAAAGAGCAACTGCAGAACTTCATGAGTGCCAAACCATCCTTATGAAAAGTACTAAATGACATTCTAGACAGAGAAGAAAATGACTGCAATTTCAAGAACAACAACAGAAAGGACCCTCTAGCAGAGCAAGCAATTAAACAGGTAGAAAAAGTAGGAAACCAACAACAACTAAATAACATGTCAATGATGAGCCACTACATATCAGTTATACCCATTAATGTAAATGGTCTCAACTGACCAGTCAAAAGACACAGACTGGCACAGTGCATTAAGAAACAAAATCCAATGATATGCTGTATACAGGAAACACATTTTACTCAAAAGGAAATCCATAGACTAAAAGTCAAATGGACAACAATTTTCCATGCAACAGGAACCCAGAAAAAAGCAGGTGTACTATTACGTTTGCAGACAACGTAAACTTCAAACCAAAAACAATCAAAAGAGATAAAGAAAGCTATTACACACTTGTAAGGGGGAAAGTGCAAGAGGAAGAGATAACAATGATAAACATGTATGCAACAAATACCAGAGCCCGAAACTATGTAAGATGAATCTTAACAGACATGAAAAACCAAATAATTAATAACACTATTGTAATAGAGGACCTACACACCCCCTTTGACACAAAGAGATAGGTCAATTGGACAAAAAATCAGCAAAGAAATAACAGATCTGAACCAAATGTGTGAACAAATGGACTTAGTAGATGTATAAAGAGTGTTCCACCCCACAACATCAGAATACACATTTTTCTCAGCTGCACATGGGACCTTGTCTAAAATAGACCACATTCTAGTCCACAGAGCGTACTTACCTAAATGCAAAAGAATCAAAATTACACCATGCATATTATCTGTCCACAATGCAATGAAATTGGAAATTAATGACAAAAGGAACTCCAAAACTTCCATAAACACTTGGAAATCAAATAACAACCTCCTGCACAACCAATGGGTCACAGAAAAAATTTAAAAATATCAACAAACAAAAATGTAAATACAACTTACCAGAATCGGTGGGATGCAATGAAAGCAGCCCTCAAAGGAAATTTATAGCAGTGAACTCACATATAAGGAAAACAGAAAGAGAACAAATAAATAGCGCAATACTACACCTCAAACTTTTAGAAAAAGAAGAACAAGTCAAGCCCACTGCCCAAAGAAGGGAGATTATTAAAGATCACGGCAGAAATTAATGCAACTGACATGAAGAAAACACTACAAAAAATAAATGAATCAAAGAGCTGGCTCTTTGACAGAATAAACAAAATTGATAAACCCCTAGCCAATCTTATCAAAAAAGAAAGGAAAAAACTCATATTCATGCAATAAGGAATGAAAAGGATGAAATCACTACAGATCTTACAGAAATCCGAAAGATTATTAATACTTACTTTGAAAATCTTTACTCTGATAGGATAGAAAACTCAGAAGAAACAGAAAGATTCCTAGAAATGTACGAATTACCAAAGTTGAATCAAGATCTAAAAATCCTGAACAACACAATATCAATTAATGAGATTGAAAATGTGATTAAAAACTTACCATCAAAGAAGAGCCCAGGCCCTGAGGGATTCACAGCAGAATTTTATAAGTAGGAAACCAACAACAACTAAATAACATGTCAATGATGAGCCACTACGTATCAGTTATACCCATTAATGTAAATGGTCTCAATTGACCAGTCAAAAGACACATTGACTTTTGACTAGAAGATCTAATACCAATACTCCTCAAACTCTTCAATGAAATTGAAAAGGAAGTAATTCTCCCTAACTCATTTCTGGAGGCAAGTATTATACTGATACCAAAATCTGAGAAAGACCCAACCAAGAAAGAGAACTACAAGCTGAGCATGGTGGCACATGCCTGTAATCCCAGCACTTGGGAGGCTGAGGGAGGAGGATCATTGCAAGTTCAAGACGCAGCCTGGGCTTCAAAGTGACTCAAGGCCAGCCTGAACTGCATAGTGAGACTCTGTCTCTAAAAGACAAAAAAAAAAAAAGAGAACTACAGACCAATCTTCCTAATAAATACAGACGCAAAGATACTCAATAAAATACTAGCAAATAGAATGCAGCAAATCATCAAGAAAATCATACGCCACGACCAAGTTGAATTCATTCCAGGAATGCAGGGATGGTTTAATATTTGTAAATCATTTAATGTTATATACCGTATCAATAAAGCCAAAGACAAAAACCACATGATCATCTCAATAGATGCAGAAAACGCTTTTGACAAAATCCAACATGCATTCATGATAAAAACCCTACAAAAAATAGGAATTAATGGTCTTTACCTCAATGTGATCAAAGCCATTTATGACAAACCAACAGCCAACATCATACTAAATGGACAAAAACTTAAAGCTTTGACTTTCAAATCAGGAACAAGACAAGGATGTCCACTGTCACCACTCCTATTCAACATAAATCTGGAAGCATTAGCCAGAATAATTAGACACAAGAGAGATAAAAGGAATAAGGATAAAGAAAGGAAGAAGTGAAATTATCACTATTTGCAGATGACATGATACTTTACATGGAAAATCCCAAAAACTCCACAAGAAGACTCCTTGAATTAATTGACACATTCAGCAGTGCAGCTGGATACAAAGTTAACACCCAAAAATCAGTATCATTCCTATACACAAACAACAAACAGAGAGAAATTAAGGAAACTATACCTTTCACAATAGCATCCAAGAAATTGAAATATTTAGGAATCAATCTAACAAAAGAAATAAAAGATTTACTCAATGAAAACTACAGTACTCTGAAAAAAGAGATCAAAGAGGATTTCAATAAATGGAAAAACATTCCCTGCTCATGGATAGGAAGAACCAACACTGTGAAAATGACCATACTACCAAAATTGTTGTACAGATTCAATGCAATTCCCATCAAACTACCATTGGCATATCTCACAAATCTAGAAAAAACATTCCTTAAATTCACCTGGAACCAGAAGAGGCCCATAATAGCAAAAGCAATCCTGGGCAACAAAGATAACTCAGGTTAAATCACAATCTCTGACCTGAAACTATACTAAAAAGCTACTGTAATAAAATCAACCTGGTACTGGCTAAAAAACAGACCAGAGGATCAATGGAACAGACTGGAAGATGCAGCCACAACCACAAACACACTCAGCCACATAATCTTTGACAAAGGAGCCAAACAAGCTCACTGGAAGAAAGATAGCCTCTTTAATAAATGGTGCTGGAAAAATTGGCTTGCCACCTGCCAAAGACTGAAAATAGACCCGAGTCTATCATCATGCACCAAACTCAAGTCAAAATAGATCACAGATCTCAATATTAAAGCAGAAACATGAAATTTATTGGAAGAGAAAGTAGGTAAAAACCTCAAAGACATAGGGGTAGGTAGAGAGTTCATGAACAGAAACCAAACCACATGGGAAATACTTCAAAGAATCAACAACTTGGATCTCATCCTAATGAAAAGTTTCTGCACATCTAAAGAAATCACCAGCAGAGTAAAAAGAAAACCCACAAACTGGGAAAAAATTTTAGCTGACTATCCCTCAGACAAAGGTCTTCCATCTAGAACATATAAAGAATTAAAAAACATCAGCCCTCCCAAATTCAAAGACCCAATCCAAAAATGGGCATCTAAGATGAACACACACGGGGCTGGGGATATAGCTCAGTGGAATAAGCGCTTGCCTAGCAAGCGCAGGGTCCTGAGTTCAATCCCCAGTACCGCAAAAAATAAAAAAATAAAATAAATAAAAATAAGATGAACACACACTTCTGAGATAAACAAATACAAATAGCAAATACATGAGAAAATGTTCAACATCATTGGTCATTCAAGAAATGCAAATTAAAACAACACCTAGATTTCATCTCACCCCAGTAAGAATGGCTAGCATTAAGAAATCAACCAATAACAAATGCCGACGAGGCTGAAGAGAAAGAGGAACTCTCCTCCACTGCTGGTGGGAATGCAGATTGGTGAAATCACTGTGGAAATCAGTTTGGAGATTCCTCAGCAAACTAGGTCTGGAGGTCCCATTCAAGTCAGCCATTCCTCTTCTGGGTATTTTCCCAGATCTGAAAACATATCACAGCTATGTATGTGCACCTATGTTTAAAGCAGTGCAATTTGTAATTGCTAAATTATGGAGGCAATGCAAATGTCCATCCACTGAGGAATGGATTAGACGGCAAGCATTTAGCTCACTGAGCTGTACCTCCAGCCCTAAAAAATTGTGGTATTTCTATATAATGGAATATTACTCAGCTATAAAGAAAGATAAACTTGAGGATTTTACAGATAAATGGTCACAACTAGAGACCATATTCATAATTGAAATAAACAAGACCTCCATGTGTAAGCAACGTATTATCTCACTAGTATAAGAACCTGAAAGAGTGAATAAAAATTAGGAGGTAGGACAAATATTGAAATGAAAGGAACATGCTCAAAAGGAAAGAGCAACTGGGGTGAGTGAAAAGAGAAAGGATAGAAAGGGAAATTATGTATGTATGTATGTATGTATGTATATACAGGATAGCTAACACAATTGAACTACTGACTTCTATCATTGTACTGAGAGGAACAGTTAACGATTAATTATTTGATCCATCTTGCATGTCTCCATTTGTTCTCCTGAGAAACCACTTTGAAAATATCAATACATAATACAACAACCATTGTTAATTTCCTACTACTTTGTCTATAATTCTGTACTGCTTATATTATTCTTATGCTATTTTGTAAATGGATGTCTGTCTGTTAATGTTTTCCATCTTTAATTTTTATTATAGATTTTAAAAAAGGAAAATCTTAGAAGACATATATTACAATTTCTCAATCCTAAATTCTCTTTCATTGTTTAACCTTTTTAGTTCTCTGAGCTATATTCTAAACATTCCTCCAGCAGTGTCTTCTACTTCAGAAATTCTTTCATTACTCTCTTTGTCCAGTGTATCATTTATTCCATTAATTGTAGATTTTCAATATTTCACTGATAATATATTATTGCCAAGATTTCCAACTGGTTTACTTTTATCTTTAAATGTTAAAAATTAATATTCACCCATTTTATTTCATAATTTTTCCATTTTGCTTTATAGCTATTCTTTCCTCTAAACCCATTTATTTGAAAGGTCTTTTTAGAAAAATGTTCTTTTCTCACCATTACCTCAGGAATAAGTAATTTCATTTATGGAACATACTGTCTACATTTACAACATTATTTTCTTCTTGTGTTTTGGTATTTTACTCTGCAGACTTATACTGAGTTTGAGTTTCTACCTGTACTTTTTTACTTTCCTCACCTTTATGGTTACCATCATCTGGCCCACTATGCTGCCACCTGCACAGGGCTTTTACTGGGGCCTTAGAGCACTTTACCCTTAAGAATATCACTGATTCAAAGAATATGACTGATGATCCAGTCCTGAATTACAGTCACTCCTGGATGGCTATCTGCACTGTTTTCAGATACCAGCTATCACAGACCACCAGCCCAGGCAGGTTCTACCTCTCCCCGTTTTCCTAGTGCACAGCCCTCCACAAGCCTAAGGTTTCACACGATCAGCCTGAGTCTATCTCCCACACAAACAGGGCATTCAGCCTTCTTCATGCCACTGGAATCGATCTTCTAGAGATTCTGTCCATTTAATTTGTATCCCCAGCTCCACACACAGAATGTCAGTTTCCCTTATTATCCACCGATGAGAAGTACATTGGTATGTGTTTATGTAAACCAAAATCTTCACATGAGCAAAACATGGACTTCTAGTTAAGGTATCACTGTGCATTTACAAAGAATCCCCACTCTCCCCACACACAGCAGCATCAATAACTTTTTTAAATAAAAAAGATTAAGGATATTTTAAAATTTACCACTGATGTCTTTCTGTGTATAGGAAGGGGATCTTCTTGGTAAACTCACAATGGCATCCTGTGGGGATGATAGTAATACCCACTCCAAAGGGCTGTTGTAAGAGCCAAATAAATTCGTATTTGTAAAGAGCTTAGTATAAATCAGGCAAATAATGAGTACAATATAGACATCTGTTAAATAAAAAAGACTACATTAAATTTTTACATGGATGATTAAAATATATATTTAAATTCTGAAAAATTAGATTTCCCAAATTTATTATACATTCAGAAATTGAAGTTAAAAGTAAATAAGCAGAAAGTTGTGCATGCTCTACCTGCTTAGCAGTTTTATGAATGCCATGAATTGTCCTCTTAGATTTTCCGCCAGTTTGACATTTAGGTTTTCCTTCAAAACAAGAAAAGATAGATCCATGAATAGGTAATACAAATTAAACTATAAGTAATTAGATAATATAACACCTAAACTATACAAATAATTCTGGCTAACAATATATAACTTCTGTCCAGAAAACAGAATAGTGCAATCTAGTCAAAGTCCATCTAAACTACTAATGCAGTTTAAAAAATAAAAAGCAAATTTCCAAAGTCCCAGAAATGGTTTTTATCAAATGGCTCAGGACAGGAATAAATCAACTTGTTAAAGAGGTTAAATAATTTGACAATTTAAAAATCAGGTCAAATTATTATTATTTCTCAACTTATATTAAGTTCTAAAAAGATACTTCCTTGAATTCAAACTTTATTCAACAAAATTAAGGTTATGTTTTTACCATATAAAACCCAATATTTTTATCAGTTTTTCTGATTCATAAAATAGTTTCCTTTTGAAAAGATCTTCAATTTTTTGTATTTTTGTAGTGAGACTAATATTTCTCATTCCTTTTGTCAAACAAGAAAGACCCTAACTACTGTCTGGTACTCATCATTCTTGACATAAATTTGAAACAGGAACAAAGTTCTATAATGTACAACAGAATAATTTTCCTTTCTACATAATAATTTTGGGCAGGTTCCTGCCGCTGTGTAAGTGCAATAAGCCATAACTATAGCACCTCCTAGCAACTCATCTGCCATAAGCGGGACTCTTTCCTGCTCTACCAGGGAAGGAGGCAGAGAAATCTGCACCACACAGCCTTTCACTCATTCTTTTATCATATAAAAGATAAAAGAATGTATTAGCAGGTACACTGAAAAATAGAACATCCAGAAGAACATCCAGAAGAAAAAACAGCCTGGAACAAGCAACAGAGGAAAAATAAATAATTCACAGAAGCAAGGAATGCTTGTTTAAAATGGAATTATCCTCAGAAACATCTGAGTAGGTATTATAGCTGTAATACGAAAACAAGCTGCTATTTAAAACTAAACATTTTCCTGTGAGTTTTAACAATAAAAATTCTAATAAAAAATTACGAGTGTTGCACACACCTATAATCCCAGCATTCTGGGAGGCTGAGGCAGGAGGACTGCAAATTCAAATCCAGCTTTGGCAACTTAATAACTAATTGAGACCTGGTCTCAAATTTTAAAATAAAAAAGAGCTGAAGATATAGCTCAGTGAGAATGCCTTCGGTTCTATCCCAGCACCATCACCAAAAAAAAGGGAGAGTGGCAGCTGGGGGTATAGTTCCACAGAAGGCCCTTGGTTCAATCCCCAGTACTGTATTTAAAAAAAACAGTTACCATTCTTTTTGCTGTTATCATTATTACAGATAGTTCAAAGGTTCTAATTCTATTCCACATAATTTTATGATTTTTGCAATAACAAGTAAAGTTATAAAATTGTATGAGTCAATTATTTATATGAAAAACCAGATTATGTACAGGTATGTGATTCACTACTATATTTTCTTTTATGCTATTTTAATAAAAGCAACTTTTAAAATAAAAACACCGTTAGATTATTTTGTAATTAACCCACAAAAATGGGAAAATTAAAATTCATATAATATTTATAATACATAGGACGCATAAAACTTTTTTTTTTACTTTTGCAGTAAATAAAAACTGTATGTTTTATTGAAGAAGCCACAGTAAGTTCCTTATGGAAAGATTACCCAGTAAAGAGCTGAATTTCAAAAGACAAATTCAATTCCCTATTTGATAGTTTTTGTGATTTATTGCTTCTCAGCCTCTTGGCTAAGATCAAGTGCTAGTTTTTGTGATTCAAAATAACTGCTATCGATGCCAGGGATATAGCTCAGCTGTGTAAGGGCTGGCCTGGCAAGTCTGAGGTTACGACTTTGATTCCCCGTACCAAAAAAAGACAAAGACAATCTGTAAGGAGGAACTGGTCCAAGCAGATATTTAAAAATACTAAAATGTGTCCATAA
>PVLD010010266.1:54719-71846 GCA_004027595.1 Dinomys branickii
AGGCGCTTATTCCACTGAGCTATATCCCCAGCCCTTTGAATTAGATCTAAACCACAAGCTACGAAAGAATAAACTACAGACAGACCAGAAATCTAAACAGATAAAAGAAAATAAATTTCTGAATAAAGTAAAATGTAAAAGACAGTAAAAGTAAAATAAATTTTGAAAAGAACAAAAACATGGGTGGTTTTCTGGTTTTGTTTTTGTTTTTTGGTAGCGCTGGAAATTGAACCCAGGGCCTCAGGTATGAAGCACTCTACCAATGAATTCATCAAGGAAATTCCACCAGCCCAAGGAAATTCTTGTTTAGTTTAGAACACTGTTGTATAAGGGTGCTCTCAAAGAATGATAAAAAAGTATCAAAAGGAAGCAGGCATCATAAGGGTCTCGCATCCACTAGACAAATACATAACAATCTGAGCATCAAAATAAACAGAATAATAAATTAACACATTAAATACAATAAGAAGTCATGAGTTCACAAAAATCTAAACTTATATATATATATATATATAAATTTTAAAATGAGGTCCATTTGGTACATTCCTGCACCATCCCCAGAGGGAGTGGCTCATCCTGGCCTGACCCAGCAAACGGAGGGGTCAAAAGAGAAGAAAAAAATTCCAGTGCAAACATGAATGAGAACTGAAGAAAGAGCTCTTATTTTATAAATGATCACATTAAACTGTACCAACCATGGTATTGTAGTGACCTTTTAAAAAGCCTTTATGTTTAATTGACAGGGGTACAGTGTGATTTAACACATGCACAAAATGCATAACTAACAGTTCCGTCTTTCCAAGCATTTATCATTTCTCTCTGTTGGGAACCTTCAGATGCTTCCTAGTCTTTTCAGGTGTTTTCTTCCCACCTCATCCCATACTCTCCCAGTAGCTGGGACTGAACCCAGGGCCTTGCCTGTGCTATGCAAGCTTTGTACTACAGATGACAGCATACGATCTAACTCAGTGGTGGCAAACCTTTGGCACATGTGCCACAGGGGGCTGTCTGTACCACTGAAAGCTCTAAAAGGTTCACCATCACTGCTCTAGTTCTTTGAAAAATATACAATAAATTGTTGTAAAATATAAGAATTTTAAAAATAAATATAACTTTTTAAAATGCCTAAAGTCTGTCAGCCATAACATAACAACCCAATTTCATTATTACTGGAAAGAGCAAAACTTTTTTTTTTTTTTTTTTTTTTTCCAGGACCGGGGATCGAACTCAGGGCCCTAGTGCTCAGCGGCAAGCACTTAGCCCACTGAGCTGTACCTCCAGCCCCTGGAAAGAGCAAAACTAATAATACTTATTAAACCATTTGTATATGAAAGCAATAAAAATATTTTATTTAATATACACTAATTTGCCAAAGAGTCCTAAATGTCAACATGGAGTTTTCAATCTATTTGTGGTTTACAACTAAATATATCCTGCCAGGCGTGGTGGTGCACACCTGTAATCCCAACACTCAGGAGGCTGAGACAGGAGGATTGTTGTGAGCTCGAGACCAGCTGTGCTACAAAGTGAGCACAAGACCAGCCTGAACTGCACAGCAAGACCCTGTCTCAAAAAGACAAAAAAAAAACAAAAAACAAAAAAACAACTGAATATATCCTAATTGTGGTTTGTTTTTGAGATGGGTCTTACTGTATTTCCCAGGCTGCCCTTGAACTGCTAGGTTCAAAAGACATCCTGTCTTCACCTGCTGAGTAGCTGAGACTACAGGCATGCAACAGTACACCATGCTACCCTTCCAACTCCCAACAAAGATTCAATCGTGTTTAATACATACCATCATCATCCTTGCTTTCCAGTGGGACACTCCAAGCTATCAGATTTCTTGCTGTCCGACCCTCTTCTGCAACTATTCTCCTTACTTTATCATGACTGTTAGAGCGCTGGAATGAAGCCTTTGTACAGAAAGAGAACACAGTATTTACTGGATTATTAGGTATTATATTAGTCAATATAGAGAATATACTTGGCAAGTTCATTATTTCCCACATTTACTCAGAAATCAAACACTTAAAACCAGTTTGGTATTTAGAAGGTGGTTAAACAGATAAAAGAAACTAAATCACAACTCTTTTTCTTTAGGTCTAAAAAGATTAACTTTCATAATTTTAAAGGCAAATTATTTCAAGAAGATAGAATCTAAGGTTCAAAGAAGTGTTTAAAGTGTTGCTTAATCTAAGCAACATAACCATCACTGTGTACCCGCATCAGCATCCTCCTTCCATATCAACAGGTCCAGATGAAAGAGAACATTTTTATGCATATGCTACGTATTTCCCTTGAAAGCTCTCTGCAGTATAAAATACTTTAGAAAATCCTCTTTTCACTCCCTAGTGATAGTACTAAAGTAAGATTCAACTCAGTTATTAGCTGTATAATTTTACCTCCAAGTTACTGAACTCTAAATAATATCTTAATTGAGATATTTATATTACAAATTTTTAAATTCAAACTACGTCACATTATATGTATAATGCATTGCATGCTCTGGTCCCATCCAGTCTAAAAACCATACTAGCCTAAAATTCAGCTCCACCAAGACCCTGCATCAGTGCAGAACCAGATCCAGTAATATAAGGATATTGCTTCCCCACTAATGAATGGTATAGGAAAACAGCTTCTTTTTAATAAGCTGAGTACCCATAAAAAGAAATGCATCACAAAGCATCCAAAACAGCACACATGCAGCTGCTAACCCCAAGTGGACAGCCCATTTCTTTCTGAAACTAGTTCACCACTGGGCTGACCCAAAATCCCAGCCTACCACTGGGTGTCTTCACACTCTTTTCTGGATCTTGCCTGCCTAGCTTGAGGCATTCCTGTTACTGGGAAATGACTATCTGCACAGCACTGTGCAGGACAGTGAAGAGAATATAACAAAGCAGTTGGCCTTGAGTGACACAGAAATTTGAAAAAAATTAGCACTTGAACCCTGCAGCCTATAAATGATGAAAATTCAAGAAAAAGGTACGTCACAAATGCATAAAATATATGGAGACAATAGTCTATCACCACCATAAATACCTATTACAAAAAGTTAAAGTTTATCAAAGTTATGCACATAAATGTAGAGTATACAGGCTTAGTTGAGAAAATGTACATAATTCACAGTCCAGAGAAATGTAAACAAATATAAAGATGTAGCATTAAATCATAACTGCATAACCATTCCAGTTCATACTGAACTACACAATTTCATTGCCACCTGCTTTTGCTATATTAGCTCAAGCATTACCGGCACCCATGAGAACACCATGTGACACCACAAGCTGTAAGCAGTCTCCCTCTTGAGTAAACTATACAGCCCAGTAAAAGTGCACCTTGGTTGGTTCTCATGCTTTTTTCATCATATACAATATAGGTAACCAAATATATCCACATTTTCTTCTCTAAAACTTCAACATAAATACCTGCACCCACATTCCTCTATGGCTCTGAGTTTAACCTGGACATCTAACTGACATTTACTCACCTGTTTAAGTTTTCAATGGAACTCATTACCCTGTGACCACTCTCCCAGCTCCATCCTGAGCCTTCTAGATGTGCAAACTTCTCACACAGTCTCTTCTGTACTTATGCCCATACTTTCCAAGCAGTGTGGCACCATAAAACCTCTCCATTCACTAAGCGTATCTCCCAGTGAGTCAAGTTTTACCTAAACTCTACTGCCATCCATTATCCAGGGTATCTCAGCACTGTCCTAACCAAAAGCATCATTTTTCAGTCCAAGCCAAATGAACAAGTTTAAACAGATGTCCTACCTTCAGTTCTACTTCAGATAATTTATGCAAACACAGACATCTTCTAGGTGTAGATATGTATTAGGCCATAACATTTACTATTCAGACATCATCTTCTAACTCAGGCATCTTTACGGAGTAATGATCTTTGAAGAACTAAATGAATGGTCCCAAGAAACACTGCTGCAGTAATGCTAGGCCTGAAAACTTCAGATCTAATATTCTTCTGCAAATACTTCCATTCTTCCATAAATTTCCCCAAATTATTTTGTATTCTGTATAGTCTTGAGCTGGTGACAATTTCTTTGAGAGAGAGAGAGAGAGAGAGTGTGTGTGTGTGTGTGAGTGTGTGTGTGTGTGTGTGTGTGTACTACTGGGGATCAAACCCTGAGGTGCTCCACTACTGAGCTACATCTCCAGTCCTTTTTATTTTTTATTTTGAGACAAGATCTTGCTAGACAAGACTCAAATTTGCAATTCTGTCTCAGCCTCTCTCTCTGCTAGGATTACAGCCATGTGCCCCACTGCACCAAGCTACGCTTAATTCCAATTCTTCATATGTAAAAACAGTACTCATCTTACTACACCTGACTGAAAGCTACTTTTCATTTTAAGGCACACATGCTTTGTATAACATATGCTGAATAGAACTCCCTTCAGTAAAGTCTCAAAAAGTCTAATCATTTTTAATAATCCAAGTCTTACAAAAATGTCAGCCGCAACTTACAGTTTAAATGGTTTAAGTATTAGGATTTGAAATGCAGTAAGTAAGTCTGCGATACTTCATAACCCTATAAATGTCTATTTCAAACAGTGTTTTATCTAGGTTCTTTCCTTATAGGACACTTCAATATGTATAGTTCCTCCCAAAGTCATGGTGTGCCACCTAGTGCTGCCTGGAGGTTTTACAGAGCACTGCTGAATACTATTTCAACTGAAAACAATGAATACCAGTCTTGAAACAGTCTCTGTTCAAACCTTACAATACATACTTTAAGAAAGCAAATGTGGGCTGGGGATATAGCTCAGTGGAATAAGCGCTTGCCTAGCAAGCGCAGGGTCCTGAGTTCGATCCCCAGTACCGCAAAAAAAAAAAAAAAAAAAAAGCAAATGTGCAGAATCTTCACAGAGTCCATATATTCTGAGACTTGTTCCCGGGCTGGGAGAAGAAACAGGTATATGAGGTTAAAAAAAAATTAAAATAATTTCTATTCTAACAACTTTCTTCATCCTCTTGAAATGGTGATGAACATTGCTTAATAATGTATATGCTCCAAACATTCTATTTTACATACTTTCTTCAAGATTTATCCATACTATCACCCATAAAATGAAATTCCCACACCTTTGTAAAAATGGCTTTTAAGTCTTTTTTTTTCTTTTAAATTCTCATTATGAAAGCACTTCATATTTTGGAATATATGAAGACAAGAATACCAGTTGGTTGGACACCATGAATACATTAAAATTCTAAGAATAATAATATTGGCATACATTTTTACGAACCACAGCCTTACGGAGAAACCATGGAACTGGTACAATTTCCCAGGCATTACAAGGTAATGAACTAGAATCCTGTTCAGTAATTTATGGTAATTTTTGTCAGTTTTTATTGATATTTCATATTTTACTAAAGGTAAAACAGAAGCAGGCTGGGTTATAAGAGAAAAAATAAACATCTGGTCTGAGCAACTGTGCTTGAGGGGTTCTGTTTTAGCAGATTAGCCTACACCTAAAGTTATAAATTATTAAATCTACCCCCTAAGTATGCCTTAAAAACATAAATCTAAGGCCAGGGATATAGTTCAGTGGCACAGCACATGCTTGGTTAGGGCAAGGTTGTGTGTTCGGTTCTCAGTACAAAAAAAAAAAAAAAAAAAACCATAAACCCAGAGCCAGGTGTGGCAGTACACACCTGCAATCCCAGCACTTCAAAGGCTGAGGCAGGAGGATCTTAAGTTTTAGGCCAACTTGGGTTACATAGCAAGTTTGCAATTCCAAGAGAGGCAGCCATGGCTGAGAACCCAAGCAGAGTATGAAGACAAAATGTGTCTGAAGCCATCTGAGGCTTCAGACTGGGACCCAAAAATAGTTCCACTCAACAATAATAACGAACCATAAATATATTAGCCAGTTTTGAACCATCTCAATCTTGAATGGATTAGAATAAACCTCAACCACCAGTGCCCCATCAACAAGAAATAAAGGTGAATCATCTAGAGAGAAAGATATTATCATTCTAAACATCAAATTATCTGCCCAGTCAATACAGATGGCTTCTGACTTATACCAGTTTCATCTGTGATTTTTTTACTTCATAATGGTATGAGAGTGATATGCATTTGTTAGAAATCCTAATTTGAATTTTTTAATTTCAATCTTTTTACAATCTAGCACTATGCAACATGTCTGTCTCTCTGTATCAGTCTGTCTCCCTCTTTCTCTCTCTGTCTCTATCCCTCCCTCTTCCATGATGCTGGAAATGGCCACAAGCTGCAGCTCCCACTGGTCACAAGATTATAAAGGTAAACCACCAATACTGTATAGAGTGTCTATTGCCAAGCTATGATATGTGGTAAGTTAAATGTAGCACACACATTTCCAACTTATAGTATTGTCAACTTATAATGGGTGTATAAGTCAAGGAGTAAAGGGCTCCAATGTAAGTCCAGGAGTATCTGAACTGTCCAACATTTACATAAAAAATTACCAGACATGCCAGACCCAGTGGTGTATGCCTACAGCCCTGGCTGCTATGGCAGGTGATGCAGGAGGATCACTTCAACCCAGGAGCTCAAGCACAAGATTCCATCTTGGGAAAACTTGTAGGCATATCAGAAAACAAGTAAATGACTAAAAATAAAAAAAATTATAGAAAATAGAAATATACCCACACATGACCAAAATAATGGAGATAGTAAAGATTTTAAGTGTAGTTAATATAACCTAAACAAAAAAGAACAAAGATTCCCATCATCAATGAAGAATGAACGAAGAAAATGTGGTACATATACAGTGTCATAAAGAACAAAATCAAGTCATTTGCAGGAAAATGGATGGAATCAGAGCCATCATGTTGAGTAAAACAAACCAGGCTCAGAAAGTCAAATATCTCATGTGAGGAATCTAGAAAAAAAGTTTTTAAAGACAG
Source organism: Dinomys branickii (assembly GCA_004027595.1). Taxonomy (NCBI): domain Eukaryota; kingdom Metazoa; phylum Chordata; class Mammalia; order Rodentia; family Dinomyidae; genus Dinomys; species Dinomys branickii. The sequence continues at coordinate 61,629 of PVLD010010266.1, forward strand.
ATGAAATGGAAGTAGAAGGGAAACTATCAGAGAAGCTGGAGGGGATCAGGCGCGGAGAGGAAAGGGAAAGGGTGATGGAGGAAACGATCAGTTCTATGCATGGACACACACGCCACAGTGAAATCCACTGCTCTCTACAACTAACTGTACTAACATTTTACAAAAAATCACCTTTAAAAAAGCTTAAAATTTTCCACCAAGAGCTAAAAACCTTTAAAATAGAAAAGTTTGGCCATTCCTTCTATTAACCGAGTGGCCAAAGTTAACATTGAGCAGGTTATGTTCCCAAAAGACACCTCCTGACACAGCGTGCTGAGAGCATATCATTACCATGGGTTATGGTGCCCGAAGTACAAACGCTGACTCCAATCATGAGGAAACAGAACCTAAATTGAGGAAAATTCTTCAAAGTAACTGAGTAATTCTTCAATAACAGCCAAGCCAAGTAAAACAAAGAAAGGCTGCAGAATTGTTCCAGACTAGAGACCAGGCTCTTGACAACTAAGCAGATCAAAATAAAAACTCAGAGACACTGAGACGATGACAAGCTTTGAGTATCTGCTCTGCATTACATAACAGAGGTCCAGATTTTGATAAATGAATTGTGGTTTGTGAAACTATCTTTATTTTTAGGAAATGTACACTGAAGTATTTTGGGATCAAGGAGTATGTTGACTTCAGATGCTTAGAAACATCTGAGTTTCCTCTGGGGATATAGCTCAATGGCACAATCTCCTGCCTCGCAAGCACAATGTCCTGAGTTTGATTCCTAGTACCACCCCCCCAAAAAAAGGTTCAGTTTATGACCAAAATATCCTCAACCAAAATATCCTCACTGTGAGAAATTCTCAGAATATAACAGGCAAAAGGAAACTGACCCTAAATGACAGATATGAAAGTTCGAAACCTTAGACTTAAAGGGCAATATAAAGTACAAAGGACAAGAAAGGTCACAGACAGGTGCACAGCCGTCTCTGGCCCACAGAGGGAGCTCTGCTCTAGGCCCCACACATAAATTTAGAGGGGTCCGCCTACCAAAAACAAAATACAAAATCAGCAACTCACTGTGCAAGCAGGAATTAAGAGATAGAGACTCATAAATTGAGCTGTTCCCCCTACACACACCAGATAATGAGGCAAGGGAAATAACGGGCAACTCACAGCCTTGGCGCTGAGAAAAGCAGAGCACGAATGAACCCACTTGTGTTTAAGGGTAGCCACACCAGGCTTCCCAAAGGAAGTGTTTGGACAGACTGCATTCCCCATGAACTCCATTCCTTCTTCTTCCTCAGTCGGAGCTATTGAAGAGAATAATCAGAACTGCCTGAAAATCCTGGGCTGGAAAGTAAAGTGTGCGGGCCGGGCTACCTCAGCACCCTCCCCTGGACAGTTCCCACATCAGTTCCCAGGAAAGCAGACCAGGCCTGGCCCGTTCCTTTTCCTGCCTCTTTACTAGTAAGATGTGAAAGAAGCTGGCTATCATCTGTACTCCTACCCTAGTCCACAGGGGACACACTGAAAGCGCAGCCATACTTCCTAAAGCAAATGCTAAATTTAAAAAGATAATACACGAAAAGGAGAGAGGGAAGAAGGAAATAGAGAGGTCCAAAATCCACAGTTCGTCTTTAAGACAGCTGGCTCACTCACCATCCTGTAGGTCTCTTCTGTGTCAAGATCATTTACCACATAAAACCACGGCGTATGACTCCTACAATAAAAAATACACATACATCTTTAGTCACATTTTTAGAAAATCAAACATACTCATACAAAGCTCATCCTCTCGAGTTTCTCATCACATTAAACACTCAAACATGTCACTGCTTTTCATTCCCTGTTAGGATATGACGTCGCAGGTTTTATATGCTCTACACTAAAAGTAAAATGGGACCGGGCATGGTGGCGCACACCTGTAACGCCAGCACTTGGGAGGCTGAGGCAGGAGGATCGCTGTGAGTTTGAGGCCAGCCTAGGCCACAAAGGGAGTTCACTTGTCTCAAAAAGACAAAAATAAATAAATAAAATATAGTATATGTGCTGCCAAAACGAGAAAAAATTTTTTTTCAGTACCAGGGAATGAACTCACCCCTTGTGCTTGCCAGGCAAGCACTTATTCCACTGAACTATATCCCCAGCTCTTCCAAAGCTAGAATTATAAATAAAATAAAATAAAATTTTAGAAAAGTAAAATGGAAAAAGACAATGTTGATTACATAACTAGGTAAGATATTCCAATCCAGAATCATCAAGCTGTTTTCATTATAGCACACACACACTTTATAACTTGACCCATACATTAAATTTAAAAGTTTCATGAAGGGACCCAGGCATGGTAATGTACACCTGTAATCCTAGCACTTGAGAGGATGAGACAGGAGGATTGCCATGAGTTCAAGACCTCCCTAAACTACACAGCCAGACCTTACCTCAAAATACAAATTTCATGAAGGAATATTTACCCCTATTGTGTGGGATGAACTGTAGTATCTCCTTCTGTATTCCATTTCATTTTTTTAAATGTTCTCACTGAAGTGACTCAATAGTAAGCCCTGACTTAATATGGAAAACAATGTGCAGTCTTAAAAATTTTTATAGGCTAAGATTTTAACAGAATATCTCTGTCCATCCAGCACTGTAATCAAAGGGCTACCCCTTCAGCCCCCTTACTTGGACACAGGGACTCACCAGTTTGCACAGGTTGGCCTTGAGCTTCCAATCCTTCTGCCTTCACCTCCCAAATAAGAATATCTTTACCAATTATGTGTCTACGTTGAACAGACCTCACCTTTCAGGGAGCCTACTTGATGCGGCTCAACCTTTACTTAAAGAAATCTAAAGCATAGAAACTATATACAATACAAAGGGCCAGGAAAAATGGCCTATATATCATAAGAGCCAGTGAACAAAGAAAAGAAACAACTAAGACTAGACTCTCTTCTGGGATAAAAACCTAGGTCATTTATCCTTTGTCAAGCACTTGCCTAACATACATGAGGCCCGGGGTTCAATCCCAGCCCAGAGATAGGGGTACGCAGCCCCTCAAACACAAGCATATGTCCCCGCAAAAACTTATACACAGATGTCCTATAGCATTATGTGTGATAGGAACAAATCACATGCACATCAGCCAACAAATGGCTAAATACAACGTGCATATCCATATAATGTGATGTTACCTGGCTTTAAAGGGGAATAAGTGCTGAGACAGCCTACCACAGCAACGAACTGTGAAGCCACTGTGCTCAGTGAAATGACCACATACCGCCCGGTTCTATTAAATATCAAAAGTCCAGAGTAGTCAAACCCAGAGAATCAGATTAGAGATTACCTGACATAAAAGGGTTGGGGGAGAATGGGAGTGACCACTGAGTATGGGTTTCTCTTTCTTCTTTTATGGTTGATAAAAATGTTCCAAAATTCATCATGGTGATGACTGCACAACTTGGTGAATATACATTTTTTAAGCAGGTGGCTATTTGGCATATGAACATCTCAGTAAAACTGGTATTTTTAAAAAATATGATAGCCGGGTGTGGTGGTGCATGCCTATAATCGAGGCACTCAGGAGGCTGAGGCTGGAGGATCATCACAAGTTCGAGTCCGGCCTGAGCTACAAAGTGAGCTCAAGGCCAGCCTGAACTGCATAGTGAAACCCTGTCTCAAAAAGACAGAAAAAAAAAAAAAAAAAAAAGCTATCACTCCATCTCAGGATAAAAGCCAGTGCTCACAGTCAGCCACCCACATGCTGAATTTATTCCTGTCCCTTCCCTCTCCATCCTGTGCTCATTTCACTCCCAGCCACACTGGCATCTTTACTTTCCCAGACACACTGGAGCTTCAGGGATTCACACTTGTTGCCCCTCTGTCTGGAACACTCACCGGTGGCTCACTCTTTGCTCAGATGTCACTTCCTCAGTGAGGCCTCCGAAAGCAATTGATTTAAAACTGCCGCCCTTCCAGACAAAAACTGCACAAATTCGTCATAACCAGCCTAGCCCTACAAGACACGCTGAAGGGAGTTCTTCAAGTTGAAATGAAAGCATGCTAATGGCATATACAACTATCAAAATATCCTGTTGTATACTATAAATTTATATTGTATAATTTTTATCAATTATAACAATAAAGTTGAAGTTTGCAACCTGTCTACCACCCATCTATCCTATACCACTGGCACGCCTCATCTCCCTCCCCCTTTAGAACACTGAAAACTTCATGTTATTTACTTACTAGGTGTGCTGTGTGTCTCCTTGTAGGAGACCAGAACATCCGTGATGTTTACAAGCTGTTACTGCTACAGCCCCAGAACACAGACCAGCGCCCCTGACACTGAGCAGGCATTATTTATTTACTGATGAACACAGCACTGCTACAAACAAAATCTCTGGTTACCTTGTTCCATCCTCTCACCTTCTGCACACTCAAAGCCTACCAATTCTTCAAAGCCAGCTGAGACTACTGGCCTTCAGAAAAACTACTTCTTTTCCCAGCACGGGGATGGAAGCGAGGGTCTGGTCCTGGCCCACAAGGGCTCTGCTCCAAGTTATCCCCAGCCCAGGCTTCACACACTACCCTGCTGACACCACTTTAACTGCATCCTTGACTTCTAAAGAGTTGGAGAAAGCACAACATGCTGAACAGAGTAGTCGCCAGAGTCAGCCACTCCCTGGCTATATGACCCTGAGAAGTCATTTAACCTCCCTGGAAATAGTATTCTCATCTATGAAAATGAAGGCTAAGCATTTTATACAAGTGTTCATCTCAGCTTTATTCATAATAGTCCAAAACTGGAAACAGCCCTAATATCCATCAACAGAATACACAATTGTAGTATATCTATACTACAGAATAATACCAATACAAGGAATGAATACTAATACACATAAGAAAAGAGAATCTGTTTTCTCTTCCATAGTATGACATCTGCTTTATAAAGTTAAATAGGAGAATGCTAGAGTTCAAAATTCCACTAGTTAAAACAGTATCTGATAAATAGGCATCCAAATTATTTCTGAAATAAAACATAAAGCTAGGCACATAAGAGATCGCCAATAAATATTGCCCTCTTTTCCCAACTTCCTTCACATTGGGTTTTTTTGTACTACATTTTAAGATCCTGAAGGACAGAAAATGTTCTTCTCTTCCCTCTCCTTATGACAGTCCCTTATGAATAGCACGTACTTGATAAAGACTTTGAAGGAAAGGCAAGAACCCCGATGGCTTATAGGTTATGCAAAAATACCTGCTTTTGGTCATTCTGGAATCAGTGAGGGCACATAGTCTTATCAGCCTGGTCCAACAGATAACAGAATGTGGCTGTAGATACACAGGAAGCTTCACTTGCTGGCCTGCCCTCTGCTCCCCTCTAGTAACCCTGGTGCTATGGTTGATACATTGTGTCAACTTGGGGAATCTCAAGGTTTGGCTGAGTGACTCAGCAGGAAGCCAAGGTGCTTGCTTTATATACATCCTGAGCCTGTGGAAGAGGAGAGCATGGAGACTGTGTGAGAGCTACCCTCCCCCTAGGTGGGGGCAGGCTATTTACAGTGCAAGGGAAGGAAAGAGGCTGCTTGCGGCCATTCCTCCCTTTTGCTGGTGTGGTTTGCTGTGCTGTGCTGCCATGTGCCGCTCTGCCTCAGAACCAGCCAAGTCAGGACTGAAACCTCCACAAACTGTAAGCTAAATAAACTTTTCTTTCCTTCATTTTGGGTGTTGGGTATTTTGTCTCAGCAAGGAGAGAAAAGTAACCAAGACAGAATTTGGTACCAGTGGAGTGGGGTCATTGCTTTGACTATACCTGACCATGTGGTTCAATTCAAGAGCCTTTGGAAATGGCTTGTGGGAAGAGTTTGGAAAGGTTTGGAGATGTCTGGTCAGAGCTTGGAAGACCAGAAGGCTGATAGAAATCCTGCCGGTAAAGACCAAGTTCAGGAGGTTTCTGTTGGGAAGAAGGTCTGCATTGGTTTTTGGACTCCAGATGATGTATGTTATGGCTTGGCAGAAAGTTTGTCTGCATTTTGCTCATGTCCAGAGACTTTGCCTAAGACTGAGATTAAGGGTGGCAGCAAACTGATTAATCTGGCAAAAGAAATTTCAAGGCAGTCAAATGTTGGGGCAGTGGCATGGCTATTGTTGGGGTCTTTTAGCCAGATTTATATGGACAATCCAAAGCAAAGAGCCCAGCAGGATGCTTTAAAATGTGAATTTGGCCAGAAAGGAAGCTCCAGTAAAGCTGTGTGTTTTAAGATGAGGCTGAGGAGATCTCTATTGCTGAGAAGGAACAAGAGAGTGGAAAAGATGGCCTGAGGGCATCACAAGCAGCAAGTCTCCACTCTTTGCAGCCTCAAAACTGCAAAGGTGAAAGACCTTGCCTTGAGAAGGAAGCCAAAGAATGCCATTTTCCAGAATGGCAATGGCAGCTGCACCAGGTTCCAGAATGGAGGCGGCATAGAGAATTTCCTCCTCAAAATTGGATTCAGTGTGCACAGCAATCCAAGCACTTGATTCCTACGGCCAAGAGAGAGGAAAGTTTGGCTACTGCTCCAGGTGGCAGCAGACCTTGGCATCATCCACGTGGCCCTGGCTTTAGGTGCAAGGAAAATGCAAGAGTTCTGAGGTTAAAGAGGCTTCCACCCAGATTTCAGAAGGCCTGGGAGGCCGGGCAGTGTGCCCCTGAAGGGGCAGTGTGTGAAGCTGTGAGTGTGAAGCGAAAGATGCCCTGGAGACCTCAGAAGTTTAGAAAAGACAGGACCGTGGGTCATCTGAGGAAAGCGGCAAGGAGGGAGCAAAGCAGGCCTAAGAGAGAAGCTGTGGAGGCTGTAAGCACCAGAAGTGCCATAGGGGTGGACTCACGCAAGCCCTTTGGAGCTCACAAGGTGCCACAAGTTGCTTCAGATGCTGGATGTGGAATTTCAGGACATAATGTTAGTTTAGCCCTGCTGGATTTTGGACTTGCTTTGGTCCCAATGCTCTGTATCCCTGTTTGTACCTTTTGGAATGGTGATGTTTACTTTGTGCCTTTAAACGTTGGAAGTGTTTTAATTTTCATTTGTATGGGGGCAAAAAGTTATGGTTCTAATATAAGCATGTCTTTGTATCTGGAAGCTGGTTTAAGGAAATGTGTCTGGTTGCCAAGTTGACAAGGGGTGGAATGCTATGGTTGATACATTCTGTCAATTTGGGGAGTCTCCAGGTTTGGCTGAGTGATTCAGCAGGAAGCCAAGGTGCTTACTTTGTACACATCCTGAGCCTGTGGAAGAGGAGGGCATGGAGACTGTGTGAGAGCTACACCCCTCCTGGGTGGGGGTAGGCTATTTGCAGTGCAAGGGAAGGAAGGAGGCTGCTTGCGGCCATTCCTCCCTTTTGCTGGTGTGGTTTGCTGTGCTGTGCTGCCATGTGCCGCTCTGCCTCAGAACCAGCCAAGTCGGGACTGAAACCTCCACAAACTGTAAGCTAAATAAACCTTTCTTTCCTTCATTTTGGGTGTTGGGTATTTTGTCTCAGCAAGGAGAGAAAAGTAACCAAGACACCTGGCCTGTGGACACTGGGCACCCAGGTCCAAAATACAATTGTACTGTAGTTACAACCTTAAAAGATTAAATGATTTGAATTCAAACAGGCTTCCAAGTTGCAGATTAAACTCAGCTTTGACTTAAAATTTTCAACCCAGAGATCACAAATGCTAGTTATCAAAACTTTTTTTTTTTTTTTTTTTTTGCGGTACTGGGGATTGAACTCAGGACCCTGCGCTTGCTAGGCAAGCACTTATTCCACTGAGCTATATCCCCAGCCCCTAGTTATCAAAACTTTGAAAAACCAAAAACTCAAGACTGAAGCATAGCTTAAGTTCTACCAATTGACTCCTGATCTTTTTATCACTATGTTTTCTGCATTTCTGTTCAATTTGGTACTTGATAGACTATTATCTCTACCTCTAAACTTAAAATCAATCATGCACTTGAAATACATGATTTTGTTTTTTTCTTAAATCCAGTATAATTCTACAGGCAAATAGGTACTACAGTATGTACGTTAATAAATACAGTGGTACCTTGGTTCATGAAACTGATGCTTTCCACAATTATGTCATAAACTAAGTTGAACAAGAACCAAATCAAATTTAATATTTAGATTCAGTGTCAACCTTATGGGGAAATTTGATTCGGTTCTCATCCAGTTCTATTTGCAGCTAGAATCATGGAGAGAATTGAGTTTGTGAACCAAGACAACATTGTATAAGGAGGGGTGTATGTTTCACAGTAGAGTATTGAAATATCACAAAGGTTTTCTAGAGGATAATCCTCTTAATAATATGAATTTAATAACCACTTGAAAGCCAAGTATAGTGGCACACGCCTATAATCCCAGCACTCAGGAAGGGTTTGCTATGAGTTTGAGGGCAGCCCGGGCTACATAGCAAGACCCTATCTCAAAATAAACTCCCCCAAAAAATCAGTCAGGAGACAGAGTGCACAATAAAAATAGTAACATATATCAGGTTAAATAACACTGGTTAGAGGGTGATGCCAATTTTAAAAGAATACACAAAGGGATAATATGTACATGAAAAAATACTGAAATCATTAGTCATTAGGAAAATACAAATCAAAACCACTATGAGATACCACTTCGCACCTGTCAAGTCTGTTGTCAAAAAGACAAAACAAATGTTGGAGAGGAAGTGGAGAAATTGGAATTCTCACAAACTACAGCAGGAATTTAAAATGGTATCACTGGTTTGGTAAACAATCTGATAGTTCCTTAAGAAGTTAAACAGTGACCACAGGACCCACCAATTCCACTACTAGGTGTATGTTCGTGAGCAATGAAAACACAAGCCCACACAAAAACTTGTATAAGAATGTTCATAGGAACATTGCTCATAATAGAACACAGAAGCAACCCAAGTGTCCACTGACTGACAAGTGGATAAATAAAACATGATATGCCCACACAACGGAATGGGATTCAATTACAATCAGGAAGGAAGTGCTGATACGTGCGACAATATAGATGAACCTTGAAAACATGCCAAACAGAAGAATCTAGACACAAAAGACCCCATAATATATGACTTCATTAACGTGCTATGTCCTGAATGAGCAAATCTATAGAAACAGAAAGTAGATTAGTGTTGGGCTACAGTAGGCAATAGGTTGGGAGAAGATGACAGATGGGGCCAGGGAAAGGGAGTAACTACTAACTGTTGCAGTTTTACATTAGGGTGTTGAAAGTGTTCTAAAATTAATTTTGGTATTAGATGCACAACTCTGTTAATACATTAAACACCATTGAAGTCTACATTGTAAATGGATAGATTTTATGGTACGTGAAATATAGCTCAATAAAGCTGCTTTTTAAGAAAGCTACCTCGGGGACTTCCGGGAAGATGGCGAACGGGTAGGCAGCAGAGAGACAACCTCCCAGAGGATTACCACCCAGACAATGGAATATAGCAATATGAAGACAGAAAGGAGAGAGGTGTGTACCCTGAACCCAAGAAGGATCTGAAATGGGAACTGAAGCCCTAGGAAAGACCAAGCAAAACCTCTCCTGGAGGAACGGATCGGAGGGCCGCCACGGCACAGACGGAGGGAGAAAGAGACGGAGAAAGAGGAAGCCACTGCTTCAAACACACTCTTGGCCCAAGCCCTCGTTCCAGCAATCGCAGCTTCAGCTTCGGAGACCCACGCTCATGGAGGCCTCCCGACTCGGCCAGGGGAGAGCGGAGTTCCAAGAGCTGGTCCGGGTCTGGAGAGGAGAGGGCGCAGCCCGGAAAAAAGGCAATGGCGGTTGGGAACTGTTGTCAAATCCAGTGTGAGGATGAGAGGTTGCAACAGCCACTGAAGCGGAGTCCCCACCCTGCAACAACCTTCCTAATCAGCACCTGGAGGCAAGGTGGAGCCAGAGCAGCCAGTACACATCCCACCACACCCAGCTCTATGCCTGCCTCCAGGCTGTGGCCTCCTGCCTCTCCACTGTGTGGGTGGCTGCCAGTGGGGAGCGGTGGGATGCATCAACAGCAACATCAGAGCCACAGCAACTCCCAGGGATCCAGCCAAGGAACAAACGGGAACTGGAGCACAACAGCAAGAGAGAGCTGCAGATGGAGGTGGATCACACGGCCCCACGCCCTTCTCACTCCAACATCAAGCAGGAAGCATGAACTGAGTTACTGGGCTTCAGCTCCCACCCTGAACACCCTCTGTGAGCACCTTG
>PVLD010010267.1:0-17280 GCA_004027595.1 Dinomys branickii
TTAACAAACAGACACCAATTAGCATAAAAAAATAGTACAATCACAACTAATCTACAGACAAGGTGACATGGTCTCAAGAGTGGTTATTGCTTTATCCATTGATATCTTCGAAGTGTAAATATATGAACCCATATACAGACATGCAAATTTAGTCAGACAATTAATCCTCTCAACAACAGAAAAAACACAAAAACCAAAAATCCAAAGACAAAAAACAAAACAGGCAAACAACAACAACAACAAAAAACCACCAATAGTTGCTGCTTTGCATATTGATATCTTCGAAGTATGTGTTCAGGATAACACATACAGAACTTGGCTCTTTTCATCTTCCAAGGAGCTTGGGACCTCGTTGTCACTGAGGATAGCTTTGGTTCACTTTGGGGGAGCTCTGGTCCTCACTTTGAGCATTGCTTCCTGGCTCTGGAGGGGAAGATGGTGTACTGCCAGTTTCCTGGAGAGGCTTGCTGCATTGGCTTCCCTGATGGGAACTCAGCCATCTTGATCATCAGGGGAGCTCGGGACCTCACTGCTGCTGAGGATAGCTGTAGTAGCTTTCAGGGGAGCTCTGGTTCTCCTAAGCATTGCTTCTTGGCTCCAGTGCAGATCCCTCAGCCTGCTGGCACAGATCCTTCATCTAGATGGCACAGACTTCCTAGATTCCACCACTGACCTTTGGACCTTCCCAGTGCAGATCCGTGAAACAGGCCTGCATAGGACATTGTCATGGACTCTGGGCCTCCACTTGGATTCATGGGAAATTGTTATGAGCTCTAGGTATTCTGCTGGACTCATGCAGGACATTTCTGTGGGATCCAGGCCCCAGCTGGATTCCTTGGTCTTAGTGTGTGAACAGAGTTCCTGCACTCTTTTGTATATTGTTCTTTGGGTGACTATTATAAATAATCATATAAATAATGTGTCCTCTATTATATTGTTCTCTCTTGCAAAAATATCCTTCAGGGTCAGGGATATAGCTCAGTGGCATGAGCACTACCAAAAAAAAAAAAGTCCTCCAAACCATAACAATAGGTGTGTAAATGTGGCCCGGGTGCCCTTGGAGCCCAGCGCAGGACAAGGGTGAAGGGGTGCAGGCTGGAGACAGATGGCAGAACCGGTGGACAGAGCCCTGACCCTGGGCTGCAGAGGCTCAGGCCCGGCCTCTGAAGTGAGGGTCCACAGCTGTGGCCTCAGAGGCGGGACAAGGTGGCTAAGGCCTGCAGAGATCCCCAGGGTTGGATCCCACCATAATGTCCTACATGAGTCCACCTAAAGACCTAGAGCCCATAACAGTGCCTCCCATGAGTCCAACTGGAGGCCAAGAACCCCTGACAATGTCTCACAGACCTGTGCTGAGAAGGCCCAAAGGTCAGTGGTTCACTTCAGCTGGATGTTACAAGTTAACCACCAGTTGTCAATCCACAAGGTATTCAGTCTGCATTCACTGGTCAGGGATGGGAGTATTTGGGGATATACTGTGACCCAGTATCTTAGTAAATAATGTGCATTTAACGCAGTTTTACTTCAGTGTAAACTGAAGGAGAGTAACATTTGAGTCTTTTTTTCTCAAAAGGCTTACTACAAAACTAAGTTTTTATAGAATGAGGCAAATATCAGATATAGACAACTTAACTGGTTCCAGAATGAGCTCTTTTTGCTCTTCTTTTTTTTTTTTTTAGCCAGGTCTTGGTAAGTAATCCAAGGTGGACTTGAACTTATTATATAGCCCTGGCTGGATGCCAACCTATGATGCTCCTGCTTCAGCTTCCCAAGTTATGGGAAAACACAGGCGTGCATGTATTTTTCTTTTTTGCAGTACTGGTGGTTGAATTCAGGGACAGTGTTAGGCATGCGCTTTAACTCAAACACATCCTTGGACCCAAGCCCAGACTCTCGAAATCAACTCAGAGGAATGGGATTGGCCATCCACTGGGACAAGTGGCCTGATGTTGAATTTCATCTGAAAGGACAACTTTATGTCCATTCCTCAGAGTGCAGCCCCTGTATTTCTTTACTGCATATATAAAAGGAAGCAACATGCCCTCTTGTATGACACATGACTGCCTGGTGGTGAGTATAGCCATCACATTAGAATGGAAACTTGAGGGGGACAACAGTCTGGGTCTGTGGTGCTCATTGCTGTGTCCCCAGACCCCAGACAGAACGTGGGTGACAAACAGAATAAACAGAACTTCAAGAGAGTGAGTGTTGTGACCCGGGCTAGGTGGTAGTACCTCCTCCTCTCCGAAGCGCGGCACTATGCACCGAGGACCCGGGGTACAGAAGACTTTCCATCCAGGAAGACATCTCAAGGACATTTGGTCAGGAGAGGCCACCACCAGGCGGTGGCATTTAGCTGAGTCCTGCATGACAACACGGTCAGCCAGGCAGAGGGACCGGGATATTCCAGGCAGAAGCAAGAGCAAGGGCGCAGTGTGGGGCTGAAGGAACCCAACGCCGGCTCCATAGAAGAACTGCAAGAGGTTTGGTATGGCTGGGCCCTGGCACAGGGAAAGCTTGGGGACAGAGGGAGAGCCCCAGAGGACAAGAGAAACAAGCCCGGCAATCAGGGGACCCGGACTTGGTTTATTAGGAAAGTCACAAGCGAACTACGGGGCATGCATGGTGTGGTCACATTTGCATTCATTTAAAGCATTTTTGCTGTATAGTATGAGAAGTACGTTGGACGTAGGTGAGACAGTGTGCAGGGAGAGGATCAGCCAGGAGCCAGAGCTCATGGGGACCCCTGGATGTGGCTCAAGGCAGCAGGAAGTGTATCCTGGGAGTGCAGGTCGTGTGTGTTCATCTACCATGGCTCTCCTCCTTTCGTATTTTGTTTTCTTCAAACCTGTATGATTCCTGGGCTGGGGATGTAGCTCAGTGGCACAAACACCTGCCTGGCAAGCACAGGGTCCTGAGTTAAATTCCTAGTACCAAAATATATATATATATATAACCAAACTTGTATGATGAAGCTGTCTAACAACCTGATCAAGAAGAAGCCAGAGAGTTGGGGGAATGATGGTGGTCCGTGGTGGAGCGATGAATAGCACGCAAAAGGCCCTGGTTCCATCTAAAATAAAACAATTCATAGGATAGAGTGAGTCTTTGTCATATGTAACATCACTGTGTGTGTGTGCCTGAGCGTGTGCGCGTGTATGTATATGGTGCCTGTGACCAAAGGTTAAAATGGCTGACTCTATTCTTTGAATTATTTTAGAAGCATTATAAAGTATTATAATGTTCTTCACTTTGCAGGAATAGGAGAGACAAAATATTTTAGAGCATCTGACAAATTAAATGTGCAACTAGCAAGTAAAAATGACTTGGGCCGAGGATATAGCTCAGGAACACAGTGCCTGCCTGGCAAGCATAAGGTCTCAAGTTTGATTCCTGGTACCAAAAAATGGAAGCAAGTAAAAATGGCTTAATGTTGAAAAAGATAAAACCTATAAAGATATTTTTATTACATTTTATAAATGTAATGAGAGGGAAAAGAGGTGAAATAACGTCACTAAGAAGTTGTAATGCTTAGGGCTAAAACCCAGTCCTTTGAACACCAAACCTGGTGGCGGCTTGGTGGTTTCCAGACATCGAGTTTGCCACACGGCATTCTGAGTCCAGCAGAATCCTCTGAGACATGGTTCTGTCTCAGGATTTTATTTATGGAAAGAAAGCTCTTACTTGTTTAAGTGGCTAATAGAGGTAGAGAGTGGACAAGATCAGGTCCTGACCCCGAAGCTTATAGTCTTATATAAACACCACCTGCAACGCCAAAGGCAAGAGGGTAGAACATGTTTGGGGTGCATCGCAGGAGCAGGGCCCTAGCTTGGCACTGGAAGACAATCCAGGAAAACATCCTCCAAGAGCTGTCCTGAACTACCCCAGCTCCTCCGGCAGATTCCCAACACGTGGCCCCTTTCTCACCCATCTCCTGCATTTTCTTTCCGGAATGCTCCTTCCGTGTCCCTTTCCTAGAGGAGCGGGAGCACTGGTCTGCTTCTCACTACCGCCCTTCAGCAACAGGACACGCAGGCGTTCCTACTCCACTTCACAAGTGAGGAAAGTGCGACTCAAGGTGATAAATGAAACTACAGTTTCACAAGACTCACAGCGTGCCGCCAAGCCCAGACTCCGGGCTTTTACACCAATCTACTACTCCTTCCACGAAATCGAAGCTTTCCTATTTCATTCACATTCCAGGCTGACCAAGCTCACCCCTCTTTCCTTCCTGCCGAGTTCCCTCTCTCGAGGGTGCAGAATGCAGGGCCGGAGGGAGATCAGGACAGCCACCCCACACATACTTCCTTGGCAGATTTCAGGTTGGTTGTTCAGAGAAACCGCAGGCCTCTGCACACACAGGAGGGCTCTGAGAAGCTCTCCTGGTGGAAAAGGGGATTTTACACCCATCCACGTGAGCAGAACAAGCATGGCTACAGAGAAAGGCCTTCTGAGATCTGTACATGGGAAGAAGAGATGGAGTCTGGCACCTGGTCCAGACATGGTCACCCCCAGTGGCTTTACCTGGGAGACTTTATCTGTGTCACAAGACAGCACAGGCTGGCTGCACAACCCCTCCCTGAGCCCCCCAGCCTGTGCCACCTCCCCTCCCCATCAAGCCCAAGCTTGGGTCACCTGGCCATCCTCGTACTGGGTGACACTCTACCCCGTTTATTCAGAGGCTCAGTGACTGGCTAGCAGGGGAAAGCGGGCAGGGAAGCTCCATGGTCCCCTACACCCATGCCCTGTCTAATGCGAATGTGTGCAAATGTACAGTTTGAGGACGGAGAAATACACAACAGAATGAAAGGCAGTCCACACAGTATGTAAGTTCCTAATCAGTTCAAAACTGACCCACGCCAGGCATATCATATAGTCTGGGAACTTTCCAATGGGAATTTTGTTTATAATTTTGAAAGGAGGGGAGGGGTGAAAAATAATGGGAGTGAACAGTCTGCCCCTTTTTATCTGGCCAGGAACAAAACGTACTCCTAAACAGCAGGCGCACATGCTGTTTTTATTTAACCAATTAGTCACAGGTTAGATGAAGCAACTTTAAAAAAAAAAAAGTTCCTGCAAGGAAGATTTCACACTCTGAAGTCCATCTTTGGACAGCATAAACTTTAGCATGAAGCTTCAGCTCTGCAAAGGAGAGGAGAAAACTTCTGAAAGCAAAAACAGCAGCTTCACAATCACTTGCTCATTTGCACAGTTAATGTGAAAGGAAAAAGACAGCTATGTTAAGAAAGAAATGGATGTTTCCAAGCGTCCTCCAGGGCAGGCGGGTCCGTGCGGCGTCCGCGGTGGTGGCTGTAATTATACAATGTAATGTCATCATGGGGAGTGGGGTTGCTGCCGCCCTGGATTTGGGGGGAGAATCTCTGCTCAAGGTCCTGCAGAGGCCTCTGCCTCCGGCTCTGGTGCCAGAGAGGTCTAGAATTCATTTTCTACCTCTAAGCCTGCAGCCAGATCTAAAGTGCTTTTTCTCCTGAACAAAGGAGTCCAGTCTAACCTGAAATACCAGATTTCCTAATGAGCCCTTGGCCCCAGCCTTCCTACCCCTGGGTTTAACTCCTTCTTTCCTGCAGCTCCTCAGGAGGAAACTCAGCACTAGGACAGTGTTTTCAATTTAAACAATATCTGTCTTGGGTGAGAGTCTTCGTGTCCATCTATTTTTTAGAAATTAGTGTGCATAATGTCCCTTTGCACATGCGCAGTCACTCTGAGGGGGTACTGAGAAATGAGACCAGGTGAAGTCACACATAACACAACCAATCACTACAAAGGGATTTATTCATCTCCCTGATTTGTACAGATGTTCAGGTAAGAAGGAAAATTAAATGAATGGTTCTGATCATTTATTGGTCTCTCACTGTGCAGCTTCTCGTTGGTTCTCAGTGGGTATCAGATGTCTCTTACAGTACCTGACATCTCTGTATTACTGTGGAAACAACACACTCCTGCCTAGAAAGTGAAAATATAGATTTCCAGACAGTGTGTCTTTGATTTCAACGGTAGATATTCCTGTTGTTTATTCTTAAAGTCCACCTTTAGATTTCACGGTTTAAGGTCTTGCGATTCTTCTGAATCATACTTAGTGAATGCAATTTAAAAATGTATTAGATATAAAAACTTGGGGCAATTAAGTTCCTGTGATCATTAACATAGTGAAATCTGAAACATGTAACTAACAAGGTAAAGAAATGCAAATGTGAGGAAGACATATGTTGCTCCTTTTTTTCTTTACATTTTTAAGGACCCTATGGAATTAGAAAAGATTCAGAAAAAAAGAAAAAAACAAGGCATTGGCTGGTAGGAAATATGGAGGAAGGGGACACAAGCGCTGTGGGCAAGACAGTAACCAGTACAACCTACTTGTAGGTAAGCTAGTAATTAGCATTCAAAGATTGCATCATTTCCTTTGATCTGATCAGTCTTCCTGGATTCACTTATTCTGAGGAAATAATTAAAGATGCACAAACACTTTTAGGTCACCGTTTATTTCAGCATCACTTATACTGGCCCATGTTCGAATCCACTGTGCCTGGAAAAACTGAGAAATCAAAGCTAACGCCCCGATGCATTTGCTCAGGGCACCCCACAGCGGGCTCTCCCTTCTGGTCCCAGTTCTGTGGCTGTCTCAGCACAGCTGCCCTTGAGGCATGGACTCTAGGCACCAGACTCTTCAGAAGGGAGTGAATTAGTTTTAAAAGTTGTAGGAAATCTACCAATCAGTTATGCCTCTGGCTGAGATCCAAAAACTGTATTAACCTTATCCTCCTCAAAATATAAAATTGCTTCATTTTAAAAGTTACTCATTTTCCTAAGAATGCTACCAATAGTTAATTTGGTTTTTACAGTGAACTGGTTTTCACTGTTCTCCCATTGTGGATTTAACAAATAAATAACATAAATAGGAATAACATAAATACTTTAATGTATTTTCTCAAGCACAGCTCTGAGAAGAACCCCACCGGTTTCTTCACGGAATGAGGACCATGCTCAGCCCAGGTCCAGGCGCACTGCAGGCGCTGACTCTCGGAGTCCTCCCCGCAGGCCGTGAAGTGGCACTGTGATCGCCCCATCTCACAGGAGAAAACGGAAGGACAGAGCTGAAGCGATTTGCCAGATAACCCAGCCCAGCCAGCACTGGAATCCAGGCACCGGGATCCAGGGCCTGAGGTCTCACCAGGGCGAGAGGTTGTTATTAAAATGCGATCATCACACACGAATACAGAACTTAAAGCTTATATAACCTAGACTCATATTTAAAAAGCACTGGGGTTTTTGTTCAATAGAAGCAGAGGAGGGTGGAAGTTGAGCACGGAGGAAGGAGTAACAGGGAGGTGAGGATGGGGGAACCTTCACTGCTAGGCAAACAGTGGGGGGTGGGGGGCACATTCTGGCCCGGAGCCCAGTTGTGGGTTTGTCCCTGAGGCGAGGACAGCAGCCCTGAAGGAGGTGTGGGCCAGATTGAAAGGGCAGGGCTGCGTGTTCGATCTCATCTGTATTTTGGACCTGTGGTATATTTTGTCTTTTTCTTTTTCCTGTGAGAAATGAAGATGAACAGATGGAAACGGTGGGTGACATGATTGTCTACGGTTTTCCAAGGGCCGCAGCTGTCCCTGGTGCCACAGGTGGATCACAGAAAGGGAGACGGGGGGGGGGGGGGGGGGGGGGGGGGGGGGGGGGGGCTCCAGAGGTGAGAGTCAGGCGGCCGGGAGAGCCAGGTGGCTGTGGGCAGTGGGTTGGAGAGGGAGGCAGAGCTGTGTCATTTCGCAGGGAGGTGCAGGCTTTGATCAGCAATGAACTGCCATCGATTAAAAGGAAGGTGAAGTCACCGAGACAGGTGACCAAGGAAAGCGAGGTGGATGCACACAGGTGCATTTTGGAGGCCCCGCAGCAAGGACACTACCGTCCTCCAGCCCTGAGTCCCAGCAAAGCAAATAATAATAAAAGAAAGAAAAGGAAAAGACTAATTTGTTAAGGTCAGAAGAACTCACTTTGGATAGAGGTGACTCTGTAATTTTTTTTTTTTTTGAAACCTAGAAAAAGTTTTTGAGTACAGAGCCGATTCTGATTTAGAAATTCAAATACCATAAAAATATCCACAAATATATATTCTGGAGAATAATTTAACAGTCAGGTCAAGTATTCAGTTGATAGTAAATGCACTTTTGTTTCAACTGCAATTTAATTCTTAAGATAGGAAGTTGTTAAAATAATTTCCAGAGGCTGATTAAATTACTAATACATGTACATTGAAATTAAATAATCAAAGTCTTCAAAAGTCACCCAAAAAACACAACTAAGACACAGTTTACCCCAAAAGTCACAGAAAGCAAAGCCTGAAAACTCCTTCAGTGAAATCTTAGGATTTCAGTGAAATCTTCAGAGAACCGGGGAACACACTCACTGATGCTGGGGTGGACGCGATTGCCCCCAAAGCTGTGCGACCTCCAGGACAGCGGGCCAAGTTCCAGACCAATGAGACCCAAACCGGGAGGCTGTGTGTCTCCTCCTCCCAAGGGATGCCAGGGAAAGCTGGAATTGTCATTTACTGAGAGCCTGCTCTGAGCGCTTCCCTCATCCTCTGAAAAAACCCAAAGCTAAGTTTCTAGAGGAAAATCTCCAATGGCAACAAAGATATTGAAACAATGAAAAGAAGGCTAGCTTAGGGAAATGAAAGCACACACCCGAAGGATCTCCCAAATCAAGTAAAGTTCCAGCACTCAGAAGGCTGAAGCAGGAGGATCACTGGGCATTGAGGCCACCCTGGGCCACACACACAGTGAGTTCAAGACCAGCCTGAACTACATAGCAACACACTGTCTCAACAAAACAGAACAAAACACCCCCAAAAACTAAACTCTCCATGCATGGGACAACCAGAACACCGTTTCACAATTGCATGGTTAGGTGCTGGGAGGTGTGACCCCCCAAAATGCCACCATGACACCCCAGTGGGAGCACTTGGTAGGGGAGGAGCAGTGACTCTCAGGCTGTCTTGGTGAAGGGCCACTTCTGCTTTATTTTGCCTGACTGCATCAGGAGCCAACTGCAGTTCTGCTGCCCCTGGCTGTAACAAGGCCCAGCTCCCCAAAGCTGATCATGTGGATTCCTGGCTCCTCGAGGGGCCGTCCGCAGCCAGGTGGATTTACCATCACACGCTTACTCCCAGTATCTGTCCCTATCTTGTCCCTAGCTTGCAACAACAAACAGGTTCTGAGTGACTTTTGAACTAGTGCTTAGCGCGCACAAGGCCTTGGCTTGAATCCCCAGCAGCAAAACAAAAAGAAATCCAGCAGACCCAGGCTTCTCTGCAAGCTGGTCCTGAGCCCACCCCAAAGGGCAACAAGTCTGGCACCAGAGGGGCACCCCAGAGCACAGGGGGCAGCAACGGACCAAGGAGCCAGAATCAGCCCTGCATGCATAGGGCGTCATTTTTTTTTTATCACTTCTTGGCATGAATCAGTAGCATTGGGGCAGAGGATAAAAGACACAGCATGAGCGTCCGCACCTTACTGCGTCGGGGTGAACAATGCATGGGCAGCCCCCAAACCATGAAGACAAGAGGATGCACAGGAACCCCTAAGCACGGCCGCTGGCACACGGGGCCTGGCACGTAGGTTTGTTTGTTTTTTTCCTCCCAGCCCTGTTTGTATTTTTTTATTTTGAGACAGGGTATCACTAAGTAGCTTATTTGCCTAAATTGGACTCAAAGTTTGCAATCCTCCTGCCTCAGCCTCCCAGAGTGCTGGGATTTCAGGGGTGCAGCACCATACTTGAGCTATTATTAGGGTTGTTTTACTATTTGTTTTTTGAGGCAGGAGGAGAAAACTTCAGAACCACGATTAGAGGCACTGGAGAAATCTTACTCCCAGTCTTGAACACCCCTGATGAGCTCCTGATTCAGAAGGCCCCGTTCTCAGTAGAGCAGGCAGGAAACACCCCGCCCCCCCCCCGCGCCCCCGCTGCTCCCCCTTCCCAGTTCTTCGCTCCTCATCCTTCAAAGCCTGGTTCCCTCAACACGTGCGCGCGCACGCGCGCACACGCTCACAGGCGAGCTGCTTTTCTGCGAATTGCACCCACATGCACAGGAGAGAAAGTCACTTGCTGTGGCCTAACCCAAGGGAGGACATTGTTGTGACCTAATAAGGAGTCAGAAGGATAGACGCCCTGGGCTGCGGCAGGTGGGCAGGCGGGCGGGCAGGCGGTCCTAGATCCTATCGATGCCTCGGGGGCTGCTTCCAGCCCCGCCACTTGCAGCATGTGACCTGGGTCCTGTGGTCACCGTTGATTGTATCTTATCGGACAGGAAGGAGCAGAAAGAGAGGAGGCCGGAGAGGGATCATCAGTTAGGTGGTGCATGACGGGATCCCTCCCGCCAGAGACAGACAAACATGCAGCCTCTTAAGGCGGACCCACGGGCAATCCTAATAAAATCTGGTTCTGGTTCTGTGGGTCACAAGAAAGAGAAGGATGTAACTGGCTACGCAACCAGCAGAGCAGTTTCCCTCGACCCCCGCAGCCACAGGTCCTACAGCCTTACGTTTTCCCAGCCTCTTAGAACCTTTGCTTAGTGCAAACAAGAAAATCACAATTCAACTGAACCATATGTAAATCCTGTTTTTGTTTTCACAGTGCTAGGGACTGAACTCAGGGCCTTTTGCATGCTGGACAAGTGCTCTGCCCATGAGATACATCCTGTACGGCTGGGGCAAGGCTGGCGCTGAGTTCTCCGTGCTGAGCTCCCCCGCCCCCTACCCCAGCCTGGGAGCACTGGTGGGCATGCGCAGAACAGCAGACGCGCCTCAGGGTAACCTGATTGATTTATATATTCTTGCTGACTGTCCAAAATGCACTTCACTTCTTCCTCTAAACACAGACTAGGAAATAGTCGTATACCCTTTACAGTAACGTTATGAAGAATCTGTGAGCAGAAAATCAAGAAGCTCTGGGGAAAGGAGATTGAGCGAGAATTTGAGCCATGCGGTAACAGAAGGAGCAGAGCCCTGGGGACACATCTGAAGGTCACAGGAATTGAGAAAAGCCAGGGAGGGGAATCCCAGGAATACCAGCTCTAGTTCTTTGTCAGCAAGTATGGGAGGTAGAGACAGTGAGATGAGAAGTAGGGACGTGTTTGGTGATAGGTGCTTTTTGCTTTTCTTTTTCTCTTCTTCTCTTGGTAAAAGATGTATGTCTCTGGGGTTTTGTTGTTGTTTTTGGTTTTTTGAGACAGGGTCTCACTATGCAGTCTGGCTGGTTTCAAACTCACAGTGATCCTCCCGTCTCAGCCTCCCGAGTGCTGGGATAAAAGGCGTGTGCTATCATGGGCAGCAGGAAGGGCAAGTTTTCATAAACCAAATTCCACTGCTCAAAAAAAGTTGTTGACCAAGAGCAGGTTACGTCTGTTCGCTCGCTGCCCAAACCCCGGCTGGAGCACTGTGTCGGCAGCGCACGGCAGTCCAACCCACATGGTCGTGACCACAGGCACTCAGGTGCCAGCTGGGATGGTGGGGCAAGAGAATCAGGAAGAAAACACACTTCCAGCTGTGATGGGCTCTCTGGGTGCCATGCGCAGGAGAGCAAGCAGAGGCAGCACCCAAGCCCCCTCTCAGAGAATGAGAAGAAGATTAGGGTGAGACGATGACATTGCACAGAGCAGGACAGGAGAGGGGAGGGTGCCCTAGGACTGTGACAGCCCTGGTGGCCAGTACCGCACAGAGGAGCAGGGGACAGTGGCTTGAGATGGCCACCTTACTGGGGCATCTCCTACACCCACCCTCCCTCACCTGTCATTTGAACAAACTAAGCACACATGTGCCTCAGGCCCTTTGCACAGACTTCAGCATGCTTCCTCTATATCTTCTCTTTGCTCACGCAAATGCAGCTGTCTGCTCAGTATCACTGTATCAGCAACAAGCCATGGAAAACAGCCTCATTAGTACCCCTCTGTCCTTTAACTTCCCTGTATTTTTAAATACCTTTTCTACTTAAATTTTTTTCCTGGAACTGAGGATTGAACCCAGGGCCTTTGAACTGAGCTACATCCCCAGCCCTTTATTTTGAGATAGGCAGGGCTAGAACTTTCAGTGTTCCTGCCTCAGCCTCCCAGAATGCTGGGATTACAGTTGTGACCACCACACCCAGCTTCTAGTTGCCACTTTTGTGTATAAATCTGTTTATTGTCTCTAAAAGGCAAGAGCTATGAGAGCTGGAACATTGTTTGCTTACTGATCTCCACCACCTAGCAAAGGGCCTGGGACAGCGTGGGATTTTAATGAATATTTGTGGGATGAGAAGATGCTCAAGTGGGCTCCAAGGATAAGAGCCAGCCAGGAGGCCCCAGAAGACGCAGTAGAGTGGCCGGCGTTTTGTGAGCCGTCAAGAATGAGCTGCACCAACTCGCTCTGCACTGAGAGCGGGATGACGTACAACCTGAAAACGACAGCTTTCAGTACGGGGTGGGAGAGAAAACCAGGACAAACCTGCAAACCAGTTTTTAAAGTCTCCGCCAAAGAAGGTACATGTTCTGCGGTGAGTGCAGAAAGCAAAGGATTAGCTCTGCTGAATGCGCGGCAAGTCTAGTTTCCAGTCAATGGAACCAGCAGATTATAATAAGGCCAGACTGTTAAATGACTCAGAGAAGGAGCCGAGGAAGTCTGGGGGGTGTTGGGTATCAGGGTGTTATGCTTTGGCTGTCGAATGTCCTCCCGGAGTTTCCAGTGTTCAGAGGAGGGGCTTTCGGAAGGTAATCGGATCATGGAGTGCTGTACCGTCAGTGGAGTCACCTGCAGATGAGCGCGGAGCCGAAGGTGCTATTGGGGGCCAGATCTGGTTGGCGGTGGTCTGTGGGTGTGGCCCAAAGTGTGTATTCTGGTTTGGTTTTGTCTTGTTTGTTTTTGAGCCAGAATCTCACTGTGTAGTCCAGGTTGGCCTTGAATTCACTTAAGTAGTCCAGGCAGGCCTCAAACTCGCTCTGCCTGGACTACACAGTGAGATCCTGTCTCAAAAACAAGGGGTGGTGGTGGGGATGCCACCGATGGACAGCCATAGCCCGAAGCAGGGGAGAGATCAGGAAAGATGCCACCCAGAGTCACAGAGAGAGTGCCACTCTGCGAACATCTTGGTTTTGGACTTGTGGCCCCAGGGCTGGGAAAGAACAAACTGCTGGTGTTTTAAGCCATCCAACAGTTGCGGCCCCCCTAGGAAATGACTGAGAAGCCCCAGCCTGCGAGGGCTGGAGCATAGGGGGAGTCTGAGCTGCTGACATCCATTCAGAGATATGTTAGATGTTTGTGTGCACAGACCGGGCTCTACGGGACCTAAAGTCTACTGTCTCCTTCTCTAAGAATCACACAAACTCGACCAGACGCTGGCTCTGAAGGAAGGCGCCAGCCCACCATCTAAGACACCTGCACAGATCTAAGAAGAACGGGGCTGGTCTCCAAGGCATCGATGATACCGGTGCCGCAGAAAAAAGTCACCATGTGGTGGGATATTAAACAATAAAAACACTCAGCCCATGCTGAACCACGCTGAACTTAGTAGAACAAAATGCTTTAAATGATGAAAGTTTAGCAAAGACATACACAGTTGTGTGCCACCTACCAAGTTCATGGTCAGTGTCAGGCTGCAGCTAAACAGTGGTTCCCTAAGATTAGGATGGAGCTGAGACTGTTCCATCGCAGGGTGACGTTGTGGCTGTCCTACCACTTCATAGCACAACTTACCCCTCTTTTGTGTCGGTGGCGATACCACTGTAAACAAGCTAAGTGTGGCCAGGCCCTTAAGAGCAGCACACACTATTATATACAGCGTGTCGTGCTTGACGATGATAATGTACGTCTGTTAATGGCTGGTGCATGTGCTCTATCTTTAATCCTTGTTTTAGAGGGTACTGCCATCTATTTAAAAATAAGTTCACTGTAAAACAGTCTGCTGTGTGAGGTCGCAGCAGCCTGCTACTTGTGTTTATCACTGCTCACAACTGTACCGAGAGGACACATGTACGTGGTGATGTATGCCTGCTGGCCCAGGACCCTGGGAGACTGAGGCAGGAGGACTGCAAGTTAGAGCCCAGCCTGGTGATTTAGCAACTTAGTGAGACCCTGTCACAAAATAAAAGGGCCTGAGTTCAACCTCCAGCATGCAGTAAACAAATAGCTATACACCCAGGTATTAGTCTGCTCTGTGACATCCGCACAGTGACAAAGCTGCTTAGCGGTGCATTTCCCGGTGCCTAAGTAACACGGGCTGTTTAACGGCTATGGTTGTGGGGTCTGGGCGTAGTTTAAGTGTACAGCCTGTAGCTAGCATGCGTGAAGAAGGAAAGGAGGAGTTAAACAGCAGTTAGGACTCCAGTACTTAACAAAATGGTACTCATAAAATCAAAGCATTTGGCAGAATAGCCCGGCACGAGTGAGTAAGTGATAGGTACTTGGTGTAAATGGAGGAAAGCAAGCACTAGGACAATAGACTTCTTTCCAAGCAACATGTAAACATCCATCAAATTCTGAGGCAGGTTTCGGTCAGATTCTTAGAACAAAACCCAATTTAAAGAAAAATGTGGACAACAGGTAAAGGGCGTTGAAGTAATTACAGTGGAGCAACTATGAAGCTGAACGTGGTGATGCATGCTGATAATCCCAGCACTTGAGAGGTTGAGTTAAAGAGATTGCAAGTTCAAGGTCACCCTGGGCCACGTAAGGAAACTGTCTCCCAAAACACATACAAGCTATCAACCAACATCTAGGATGGTTTAAAATTCAGAACGTGGTAGTCCATTTTTATAGGAATGAAAATAAACAGCCCACATTTTATCCGTCTTCTATTACGCTCATTAGGTTTTTGAGTGTGTAAAAAGCATGGCTTGGAAATCGGTCCTCCCCCAGCTGCCCTAGCTGGCCTGTTTGAGTAGTCAGGGCTCAAGGACATCACATCCCAGCAAAGTGCAGGGCCCTGTGCTGAAGCAGGGCTGGCCTCTCCAGGGACCTCACTATAAGGAGCTTCCCCCCATCCTCACCTTCTCTAAGTCTAAGTCTCCTAAGATGCCCATTTTTACAGAACTCTCTTTGCATCTAAAATTCAGGTCCAAATTCTTGTCCCAGCTGCTATCACATTTAAAACTGTGTAGAATCCATTTTTATCAAACAATGGTCCTCAGACCACAGTAAGTAGCAGTGGGTGTCTGGCAGGGACAGGGATTTCCTGCCTCCTCTGTTTGATGAAATCTCTTGTTATAACACTGTTAGGTCACCAAGATTCATAGCTCGCCAAACCTCATCTTAGACATTTATGTGGGTTTTCCCGAATAACTCTCAGCAACTTAAATCCTAGATATTGTTGCCAGCTACCAGGGAAATTAAGCAGCAGATACAGGAAATATAAAGTGACTAACAGCAATTGCACAATGTTTTCTCATGGGCATTTTCCATGGCTGGGAAACAAACTAGAGGGTACAGTGGAAGACAGAAAAGTGCTCACAGACATCCTGAGGTTCGGTGTCTGCAGGCACACGGAGAAATCTCTAGGCCGGTTCCTGGAAGGCTGGAATGTTTGAGTCGTAAACATCTGTGCCTGAGGCTTGTTCAATTACGGCTGAGGAGTCATGATCAGACATGATTGGAATGGTGTGGTAGCAAAGGTCAACGTTTAAACGTTTATAGGTGTACAATCATCTTTCTCCCATAAAAATAATGAATTCCCAATCATCTGAAATCAAGACCTGTCTGTGCAAAGTTGTTTGTTTGTTTGTATGGGGAATTGTACTCAGGACCTTGCGCTTGCCTGGCAGGCGCTTATGCCAATGAGCTCTGTCCCCGGCCCTTGAAATGAAGACCTGTCTGAAGAAACACATTTAGACTTTTCTATTCAAGTTTGACATCCCATAGCCATTTGCGATCCTATGATTTCTTCACGAAAAACGAAAATCTAAGTAACGCCTGCCAATTGGCTAAGTCCAACCATGCTAGTTTCCTGTCACTGTGACGAAATATCTAAAATAATCAACTTAATAAAAGAAAAGACTTATTTTGGCTCCTGGTTTCAGAGCTCTTCAGTCCCCTGTCCCTTGGCCCTGTAGTGGTCCTGTACATCATGGTGGCGACACACGGAGGAGGAAGTCTGTCTCCTCCTCCCAGGAATGCCAAGAAGCAGAAAGAGAGGGGAAGGAGCCAGGGTCCCAATATCTCTCTCAAGGGCACCCCCCCACTGACCTCTTTCCCCTGGACACCACCTGTTTGGTTCATCTGAGACGTGGTCTCATTGTGTGGTCCTGGCTGGCCTTGAAGTCGGGGTCCCCGGTCCCCTGCCTCTTCAAGGTGCCACCAGCAAGGACTGGAGCCCAAGTTTCCACACGTGGGCCTTGGGGGACATTTCAGGTCCAAATTAGAGCAAGCAGGGTGGGAAAAGTGCTCAGAGGGGACCGCGTAGTGCGGTTACTCAATAGTGTGACAGAGCTGCGCAGAGGAGGAGGCCGGGAAGGGAGTCTAATCTCGGGAATAAAGCACAGGAACCATGTGGGCTCCCTGAGATTACCCTCCAGGATGTGGAAACAGAACAGTGCAAGGCCAGGAAACAGAACTTGAGAACCGGGCATGTATTTGCTCGACAGAGACCGAAGGGATAACATCCCTCCAGAGGCGAGGCAGGATGGTTGCTGTTGCTGTTGTTACGGCCCCTTTATATCTGGAATCCTTTCTATTTTTAGGTACAATAGGCAGCAAAGATTTCAGTGGAAACTTTGATTTTACAATAGGTTTATTTTCTCGTAGACCTTTCTGTGGCACTTAAGTTCAGTTACTCATTTAAATCTCTCTGCAAAAACCACAAAACTTTATAAAAGCATACTTGTTAGTCATGCAAAATGCACTTATTTCAAAGCCTATACTTTATGGCTTAGAACAAGAAAACATTTACATTTCTTCCAGATACCTACGTGGCATAAATTTCCAATTTCTCTAGACAGGAAACTGTTTGCTCTCCCGTCTATTCTGTGAAGGCCTTCCTTGTCTTCTACTGTGTACATTAAGGCTGTAATCACAAGATGGGCTTGCCTTCTCTGTCCCCTTCACCCTGTGACTAACAAAACAGAGCGAAAGCACTGAGAATCTATAAACTATATAGGACTGCCAGATGGAAAATCCACTGTCGACATTGTAACACACTAATTGGGCATCAGATTTCCCCTGAAAATGTTTCTTTCCAGAACATAGATGAAGTATCCTGTGGGTGTTGGATGTAGGACTAAGAGGAAATTCATTCTTTCTGTATAAA
>PVLD010010267.1:17380-53883 GCA_004027595.1 Dinomys branickii
TTTTTGCGGTACTGGGGATTGAACTCAGGATCTTGTGCTTGCCAGGCAGGCACTTATTCCACTGAGCTACATCCCCAGCCCCATAACACCCATTCTTTGCAAACAATTCTGGAATAAGACCTCCAGATGGATATATGTACAAAATTTTATATTTCAAGTGATACGCTGAATATCTTAAAAGATAGACTTTAAGACTTTATGTTCTAACATTAATTCCTAGTTCATAATTCCCCCAAAACACACTGTGTAAAATTAACTTTACATTGAGAGAATTTCCATCCACATATTTATTCAGAACCCTGAATTGTCTGGCTGTTATACAGTTTTCATGATAGTTCAGAGATAATTTGAACCTCCAAATTTTGTTCAAGATGTCAGACCTAAGTGTGGCTGATTTTGTTTATGCAGGCTTTGGGATGTTATAAATGTCTCAGAAAGATGACCACAGTGATATGAGCAAGGTCGACAGAAACCCAGCATGCTACCAGTGCACACCCTAGATAGAAGATGAAAGCCCCCATTTTTCCTCTTTACCCTTCCCCCTCAAAAACCCGAGTAACTCCAGTCAAATCATGAGAAAAAAAGTCAGATCAGTTCTAACAGGGAAATTGTCTTAGTCCATCTAGGCTGCTATAACAAAGGGCCATAAATTGGGTAGCTTGTCATAAAACAGAATTAGAAGATGAAAATTTTATATCTCACAGACATAGAGGCTGACAAGCTCAAGATCAAGGTTGCAGCAGACTTGGAGTCTGGTGAGGTCTGTTTCCAGTTCCTTCTGTGTCCTCACACCCAAGGCGAAAAGAGAGAACTTGTCCTTCTCAGCCCCTCAGAAGGGCACTAACTCCATTCTGAAGAGCTCCACCCACAAGACAAACTCACCTCCCAATGCACCACCTCCTAATACCATCGCCTTCAGGGGTGGGATTCAAAACGTGGATTGGAGGAGGCACAGACACTGGCTCGCATCAGGAACATTCTACATATAGCTGACCGGTGCACCTTGAATCTGTCAGGGTCAACAAAAGCAGTGCAAGTCTGAGAAGCCGTCATGGCCCAAAAGGCCCTGAGGAGGTGCGCTGACCCAAGTGTGGTGTCCTAGGTGGGACCTTAGAACAGAAAAAGGACACGAGGTAAAAAAAGAAAGAAAGAACAGAAATCTGAATAAACTATGGACTTTAGGTAAATGTAACGCAGCAATACTGCTCCCTGAATTATAACCAACATACCACAGTAATGTAAGACACTAAAAGAGGGGGAAATTGGGTGTGAGGCCTAAGGGGATTATATACCATTGTCTCATTTTTTTCTGTGAATCTAAATTGTTCAAAAAAAATAAAGTTCCTCCTAAAATTGATACAGCTATTTTCCTAAAATGCCATAGCCTTGTTTGTAAAGGGTTCAAATAAAAGTTAAAGAAAGAAAAGGAAAAGAATAAAACAAATGCAAAAGGTATTAAAATTTGGGAAATATCTGGGAACTTTTTGTACTAATCTGGTAGCTTTTCTGTAAGTCTGAAACTATGCCAAATTTTTTTGAAGTAAGGTAAAAAATTTCCATAAACAAAGATTTATATACTAAAAGGGGAAAATATAAGATATGTGACAGACAATGAATTTATCCCTTAGTATATATAAATCATAAGAAAAAATCAAATATCACAATAGAAAACACAAACAAATTAATCACACAAGAAGTATAAGAGGCACACAACATACATATGTGTGTGTGTGTATGTATGTGTGTGTGTGTGTATAGATAGACATATATTCAAAGTCAGTGTCAAAAGAGAAATGTAAGCTTTTTCAAAACTGATTAAATTTTGCCTAGAAAATTGCATCTCCAAAAGTAAAGCAACAAACTAAGAACAAAATCTGAAACTAACAGCAATCAAAAAACCCAGAGTTAGAGTGTATATGGTTAGATGGGTGCCTCCCGCTGCTGGGTGCCCAGCTGACCTGGCAGGGACTGTAAATCAGCCACAGAAGATCTTAGAGACCCTTCGATCTCGCATTTCCTTTTACTTAGAATTTACCCTAAGGAAATGAGCAGAGAGATGGAAAATCACATATGAGGCAGTTACTGTATTATTTATAAAAGTAGTATGCTACATGTCTAAGAATTGGGATTCATCAAATGTGGATCATGCTATAGCCTTATGATGGATTACTACATAGCCTTGAAAAAAATCATATTGTGAAAGGGTGTTTATTGACAGTGAGAAAAGCTAATGACACATATACTATTAAAGGTAGTTGCCTCTAAGTGGCATTATGATTTTTGTAGCATTTTGGTGGCCTGGTGCCATGTGGCACCATAAAAAGTGATCCTGCATAGATTGTAGGACTCAGCATAGCTGTGGGTCTATATCTCAAGAAATACCATGGCTGTATCAAGCAATTGATAAGCTTAAGAAAAAGCTAAAAAATCTACCTTAAAATATGACATGGACTTCATGATAAAAATACCAAGTTTTTCCCAGCTTAAAAAGTGGTTATGAATACAACTGTAATCCCAGCACTCAGGAGGCTGAGGCAGGAGGATCACTGAGGTTAGAGGCCAGCCAGGGCTACATAGTGTGTTCCAAGTCAGCCTGAACTATATAGGGAGTCCCTGTTGCAAAACAAACAAACAAACAAACAAACAAACAAAACACCCAATGATTCATTCATTCTGCAAATATTTAAGTGTCTGCTGTATTCAAAATATTAGGCAAGGTGCTTGAGGACATTAGGAATGTCTTAGTAAGGTAACATGGTGCTGACAGTGAGCACAGGGAAGTCTACACAGTTGGATGAGGAGTGTCATTTGTCCTCAGTAGGCTTAGGATTAGCGAAAGTGAGCAAAACAATTTTCAGCTAAGTATGAGATAAGGAAGAGCATGGAGGAAGGCGAGAGTGCAGAGTGCAGGAGAGAGTGCGGGGGACCATCTCCCTGACGACAAGAGGGAGGAGAGTTACCTTCTCATCTTCTTGGGCCACTGTTGCCAGGGGACAGCCAGAGGCATCAGGACAGCACAGGGATTTGCAAATGGGAGAGAAGTCAGGGTCAGAGCCTGACTTGGGAACACAGGAGTATTTTAGTTTGGCTGAAACCATGGTGAGCGTAAGGTGATAAATGCTGAGAATTGAAAAACTGAGCTAAACACAGAGAATAAAAAGGCTTAAGGGCCCGTGGGAGAAGCTTACATGATAGGTGAGTGTGGTCATAAAGGTTTCTGAGCAGTTTGGAAGCCCAACAAATTCTGCTCTAGGATACATTAGAGGTTTCCCTGGTGCAGAACACTGTGAAAGCAAACTCAATATTCTAAAAACATCTTTACACGGCACAACTGGACTGATCCTCAGAGCCCTGATTTAGGTGGGAAGCATGACTCCTAACTGGCAAGAAAATAATGAGGCTGGCACCTCCCTGAGGGCATCTGCCAATTCCTGATGACTTGGAGCAGGAGTTGACAAATGATGCCTGTTTTTGTAAATAAAGTTTTATTGGAACACAGCCCTGCCCATTCCCTTACGAACTGTCTGGATGCTTTTATGCTGTGCTGGTAGAGGGAGCAATTGCAACAGAGCCGGGGCAGCCCATAAGGCCTGCAGTACTGCAGTCTGGGGCTGTGTGGGAGAACTGTGCGGATCTCTGGTGTACAGTGTTCACTGGCTCAGTGTGTGGGATTTGGGGAGAAAGCCTGGGACACGCACAGAACAGGATGCCAAAGAAAGACTGCACGAAGCTTCGGTAACACCTTCAGCAGCTGAATGAGGATGTTTGCACTGGGGAAAGAGATGGAGGGACCCTTGCTTGTATCTTGGCTGCAATGGAAAGCAAAAAAATTCTCCCCTGTGGACTCTCTATCCCAAGCCTGTATCACACAGGGCAGATTCACATTATCTGTGTAATGGGAAGAAAAAAAAAACTCCCAGCCAAAAATTCAGTTAGTTGAGGTGACTACAAAAACCTTGAATCAAAAAGAACAAAACACAAGGGAGGAAAAGTAACTAAAGCTAAAACTAACTGGAAAAAATAATATGCATATTTAAACCCACAAAGATTACAGTTATTGAAATTACTAGGTACTAAATATAAAATACATTCAGTATGATAAAAAAAAAGCACCAGACAAGGAAAAAGAGCTTGCCAAAAATGATCAGGAATTTTCATTTGATCAAATAAAACATCTAAATAAAATATCTAAAATAAATACCTAAAAGCATCTAAAATAAAACATCTAAAAATAACAAGCATACCTTGATATGTCATGCTCTTTTTTTTTTTTGTCATGCTCATTAGAGTAGCAGGTATAGCTGAAGTGAGCAATCGTAGGCTGGAAGATAGAGCTGAAGAAATGACACAAAACTCAGTGGAGAGAGAAATAAATAGAACATACAAAAGAATTAAGAAACATAAAAGACAGAGTAAGAAGGTCTGGTATTCATCTAACTAAAGGTTTAGAAATAGAGAAAAGAACAAGGAAGAGGAAACAAAGGGAAAAGAAATAATGGCCGACAATCATTTGATGAGAGCTAGCAATACTCAGAGTAAAAGTGATACCCATAGCCCACTGTAAACAAACAAACAAAAGAACAAGTGCAATGCAGCTACAAGGAAAAAGGGATTAAAGATGGAGAAAAAAGATGCAATATCTACCAGAAAGACAGTTAGACTTGCGACTAAGTTTTCATCAACACTGCTCATACTGGAAGACCAGGGGGTTGTATTTTCAAAATTCTAAGGAAAAAAATTCCCCACTGACAATTATACACATATAAAACTATCTTTCAAGAATGAGGCCAGGGAAAGGCACCTTCAAGCAAATAAAAACGAAGAGCATTTTCAATCCACAGGTCATCTCTACAGGAACTTTTGAAACAAAACCTTTATAGGAAGCTAGAAAATTAGCCCTAAAATAATACCTGAGAGGCAAGAAGAGAGAGTGAGCAACAGCAAGAACAACAACCAAAGAACTGCACAGTTAAATCAAATCCATTCCTGGCTTCATACACAGTAGTGAGTAAAGTCCAGACGATACCTGTTTTGGTAAATAAAGTTTTATTGGAGCACAGCCCCACCCATTCCATTGTGCACTGTCTGGATGCTTTTATGCTGTGCAGGTAGAGGTGAGCAATTGCAGTCAGTGGTGCTGAAGAAAAAGCAGCTTGGGTTCCAACAAGAACAAGAAAACTAGGAGGTGCAGAACATGAAAATTCAGAGGTTGTTAGGTCACTTGCTATGTAGTCAAATGTTCCTTGTATTTTTCAAGAGAGGAAAGATCAGCTGTAGACTTTATGAAGCATTTTACGATTTCTAGATAGCCACTGAAAAAGAGAAAGAGAGGGTATAACTACTGAGATGAAGTGAGAAAAAATGCAATAAGAAAGGAGAGGAAGGGGAAGAGGGAGAGAAGGAGGAGACCTATAGAATCAAGATTAATAGAAAGTACAGATAACATAGTAATAACAAACCACAACTATCAGTTAATTATACATTTTTAAAATCCAGCTCTGGGCCCCTTTAAAAGACAGGCCTAAAATTTAAGGATATCCAAATGATAAAAAGAAAATTTTCAAAAGTTACATCAAAGTGCCAACCAAAAGAAAGTCAATGTGGCTACAGAAACAGCAAACAAAATAGACTTAACATTTATTACCAGAGGTACAGGTTTACTGCTATATATTAATAAAATGTTGGATTTATCAGAAGATTTTAACAATTTTTTTCAGTCTTAGTTACTTTCTTGTTGCTGAGACAAAATACCTGACACCACAAAGTTAAAGGAGAAAAGGTTGATTTAGCTCATAGTTCATACAGGTTTCAGTTCATACTCAGTGGGATCCATGGCAGGGTGGCATCACAGAGGAGAAGCAGTTCATGGCAAAGCAGAGCAAGCGGAAGGCAGCGAGCAGCAAGCAATTGGCTAGATGACAAGTAGCAAACCTTAATCTGTCCCTTGTATCTTATCCAGCCTACCCATCCTAAGGGCAGATACACTCACACCTGGGAGGGGCACCCCTAATCCTAACCGGAACTATGCCAAACCAATCAATGGTCTTATCGATCTATCTATCTATGTATCTATCTATCTATCTATCTTTTTGAGACAGGGTTTCTCTATGCAGTTCAGGCTGTCCTTAAACTCACTTTGTAGCCCAGGCTGACCTTGAACTCACAGCAATCCTCCCACCTCAGTTTCTGGAATGCTGGGATTACAGGAATGTGCCACCACACCCAGCCTTGGTGGTCTAATTTAGCAATCACACACCCTTGATTCCAGCACCACACACTCCAAAAAACCCCGTCTATGACCACATGAGGCTTTGGGGTACATCTAGACACAAATGAGAACAAGTACTGGAAACTAAATCTAGGGCCTCCCACATGCTAGGCAAGGGCCTCACCACTGAGCTACACCCCAG
This sequence comes from Dinomys branickii, assembly GCA_004027595.1. NCBI lineage: Eukaryota > Metazoa > Chordata > Mammalia > Rodentia > Dinomyidae > Dinomys > Dinomys branickii. The sequence goes on from PVLD010010267.1 coordinate 23,791, forward strand.
TCCCAGAATAACTAACGATTCTAACTTACATGCACCCAGTAACACAACCTCCAATATCTAAGTAGAACTATCAACAAAAGCAGAGGATAAAGTCACAACAGAGAGAACAGAAGGAAGCAGCCATGATGAGCTGGCCTGATCCTCCTGAGGAGTTAAAGTCTTATTCCTCAGGCTCATAGGATTGCTGCTGGAAAAGAGCCCTTATCAGTCAGCTCTTCACCTTCGTTAGGGTTTGCTTCCTTGAGGAAAGTTGCCATGTCCAAATTACTCTTCCTTCTAAGGGCAAGCCAGTGACTAACAAATGGAGTTGGTGGAATAAAGGCTCTTGCCCAAGCTGGGACAACTGTGAAGAGCCAGTTGTGTTCCAGAATGTTCCATGGTGTCAGAGAAGGCCAGTGTTGGGCCTGTATCACAATCCAACCTTTCCCTCTGCCCAGTTCTCCTTACTCCCCCTCAGTTCAACACTGATATATAAATGTCTCCACATCAGTCTCCATTTCAAAGCCTGCTTCCTGAAGAAGCCAGTCTGCAAAAAATATCCAAGGGAGTTAAAGGTCAGCAGAAGCTGGGTGTGGTGGCGCACACCTGTAATCCTAGCACTCAGGAGGCTGAAGCAGGAGGATTGTTGTGAGGCCGAGACCAGCCTGGGCTACAAAGTGAGCTCAAGGCCAGTCTGAACTGCATGGCGAGACTCTGTCTCAAAAAGACAAAAAAAAAAAAAAAGGTCGGCAGAGCAGATGAGACTACAGTGCAATGGTATAATGGTATAATTCATGCTGTGGTCGTAAGTGAAGCTCAGAAATGCAGGAAATGGCTAAATTAAAGAACAGATAGAGAACCTCAAGGGTGACCGCTTCGGGTTAGCTCAGGGGTGACCGCCTGCTTGTCTGGCAGGTGTTTGGCCCTGGCTTTTATCCCCACCATTGTAAAAAGAAAAGGGTAAAAATAAAAGAAAGGAAAGAAGACTATATCTTGGCATATGAGGCTGTGAGGGACCAAGGGGAGGCCCTGCAAGGCAGTTTACTTTTAACTACTATTGTCTTAGTTACTTAGTTGACTTAGTTGAAGTGTGGAGTCACTGATATCAAAGGACAGAAAATGTCGGGAAATTTGTAAGTAAACAGCATTAAGTGCTACAGATAAGAAAATGGCTGTGGCGGACGCATGATGTTATCCTAACATCCAGTTCCCTGTTTGCCTCATCCAGTCTTCCTGGTTTTACTCCAAGAAACAATCAATCAATCATTTGGGTCCCTCCCCCTTGTCTGTTTTGAGAGGGAGCTGACTGCTGCTGAATCCTCAGGTGGCCTCTGCCCAGGCACAGCCTTCCCTTGCATTTAGTGTAGACCCAGGGTTTTGTTCAAATTATCAAGTAAGTGCCTTTTTATTTTAATTGGGTTGTCCTCAGCCAGTGTGGCAAACTTATGCTACATGTGCCACAGCGGCAGCAGAAGCCTCTCTGTTGGCCAGTGAGCCAAGTCCCAGCCGCGGTGCCCCAGCAGCCCCAGCATCAGATATCAGCACAACATGGAGCACGCGCACGCACAGAGAATGGGGTAGTGACAGCAGGCTGTGACATCACCGGCTGAGGCTCATTAGCTGGGACTCTACCCAGCTTTCGCATGGTTGGTCAGTGTTCAGGTTTCGTTGCAGTGTTGGCACTTTGCAACAAATAAGTGGGTTTGGGTTGCATTTTGGGCACTTGGCCTCTCAAGGGTTCTCCATCACTGTCCTAGGCTGCGTCACCGAGAAACTTCAAAACTAAATCAAGGCAAAAGAGAACAAAGCCAAAATTCGGAGAAAGTGCTGGCCTGGGTCACACCATCAGAACACCTGAGCCAAGTTATACCTGCAAGTAGATCCCTAGACTGTTCTGGCACTGAACCACTGAATTCCTTTTGTGGTTTTTTTTTTTTTTTTCCCAGAAATCCTGTCTGACAACATGAGGATAGATATTCCATATTCAATTTTGTTTCTACTTTTTTTTCATGATGAAGGAAAAATTTGCAGTAGCTAAAAGTGAACTAAAATTGCCTAAGTCTGAATCTGTAGTAGTTAGCCTTGTAGCCTGGGGCACAGGACTTAACCGTCATCTTCCTGGTAAACTGGGTGCAGTACTAGCCTGGACCTCGTACTGCTTTGGAGAAGTTACATTAATTCCTGTAAATCCTGATTTAAAGCCTGGTTCTTTCATGGTCCCTTGCTATTTTTAAGAAGTCTTTCATTTAGTGGTTGCTAATTGCAAATCCATCTTCTAGATCTGATATTCTGTCTTTGAATTGGTTAATGCTGCTGCATACCTTCAGTAAAATTTTTAACCTCTTAGGTGTCTGTTCAAATTTGTTTTATGGGTTCCAGTTCTTTCCTATGTTGAGCATTCATGGTTTCCATCATTTTCCTAAGCTCCTCTATTTTTTTAATCTGTATCTACTCTAGATTCACTAACCATGTCCTTCATTATGCTTTTTAGTGAAAGTTATAAAAGTATTAACTATTATTAGTAGTAATGATAATCACAAAATCTTCATAAGTCATTATTCCTATTTAGCAAACCTCTACAAGCATATGAACAGCTGTCCCACATTTCACCTGAGCAGCTCTCCAATGAAAAAGCAATTTTTCACTATTCTGAGTAACAATGCATTGAAGGTCTTTGAATACAAAGCTTTCTGTATATATGATTATTTCCTCAGTTTAGAGTGGTTCAAAGAGTCTATTTGATTCTCAAAGTTTTGTTAAGGTTGTAGAACCTATGGCCTTGCTCTAATTAACCTTTCTTTGTATTTTTATAGAATTTAGGTTCTTTGCATTAACTCAAATCTCCTGGCCTATAATTTAAGCTTATACCTGTGACCAAGATAGTCACCAAGATGGTAAGTCCTACAACAGACATCAGAGTCAGGTGCAGTGGTTCCCTATGGATGTTTATGATTATGGGTTTAGAAGTAAAAGCTCATACACTTCAACACTTGTCAGGCCCCTTTAAGTATGCTAAGGTGCTCCCTGCCCTTAGTAGCACCTCCCCAGGGACTGCTGAGTTCCACTGTTACAGGGCGCTTTCTTTGTCTTACTGTTTTACAACTGCTAAAGAGCAAATACTGCTGAGTCAAGTAAGACATTTTCTTACGAATCACTTATGCTTTTTGGTTTTAATGAAACAACTCCTGGACAAACTAAATCAGATATAATAGCAAGCAATCAAGAACTTGGAAACCTTACAATGAAAGGTGTTTAAACTCTCTTGAAGAATATAGGACAACAGTGAGGAGAGCAACAAAAGCAGGCATTACTGACCCGTGATTGGGCAGTGTGGGAGAGCGTTTACGTGCCCATGTATCTGTCCAATAGCCCCGTGGGGTGGGATCCACTCTTACCTCCATGCTGTAAAGCACCAAAAAGTTTAATACTTGGTCCAAAGTCACCCAGCTCCCGAGGGTTGGAGTTGGACTCAAACCCAAATCCCCTGGTTCTACAGCACACACTCTTCAACCTTGTATCATTTTCTCTTTCTTCTTTGTCCAGATAAAAGAAAAATATCTGTTATCAAGAGACCAGTCTGATCAAACAGCACCAAACTGTTTCAGGGCTAAACCAAAAAAACAAACATTCCAAAGCTTCCTTTTCCTCTCACGTTATGCTGTACACACATCTGTAGCTCATCTATGTAAACACACCTCATCCGTGTTTATGACCATGAAGAAGTGAAATACATTTCTGAAATCTCTTAATGAAAAGTTTACATTAATATTTTTAATTAATTAATTTGGCGAGGGACTAGAGCACACCCTACTGGCCAGCTGGTAGGAAATACAGCATTTATTTTGGACAAAATGCTTTCATGTTTAAATCTGAAGATAAAGTCAGGTTAATGCTTAAGAGAAACTTGAAAGAATTATCTTAGAACCTCTACATTAAATATCTAAAGTAATGACTCTGTGGGACACTGAAGAATTCTAAAAGTTAACTAAGTTTCAGTGATGGCGTATTGTCGGTCAATCTACCAAGAGCAGCGAATGTTTGTCAAGGGAGCATTGGGCATATGAGAGTCAGCTCAATTAAAAACAAACAACTACACACAGCCCATCCCAAACACAAGCCACACCAAGGCATAGTTAAGCCTTGTCTCTAACAGTTAAAACTGCAGACTAATAAATTATAACCACTCAGTCTTCTCATTGGCTACATGAGAGATAGATAGATAGATAGATAGATAGATAGACAGATGGATAGATGGATGGAAAGACTGACTGACAGACTGATCTTTTAGCAGAAAAGCTAGGAAGGTAGAGTACACAAAGAAACAATGCAATGTTGCCCAAAAAATGTTTTTCTGTGCTACTTTTCAAATGTCTCCTAAGAGTGAGAGCTCAGTGGAAGTCTCTGCTGTACTGCGGAAATGCTCACAGCTCTTATCAGCATGAGTATGTTACAGCAATCCATGGGGTTTACTGGCTATATATAATATATATGCCTATGTATCATGTTTCCAAACTATAGTGCAGGATCCTAAACAGCCTCTAAGCAGTGCAGTTCTTCCATATTTCATGTATTTTTAAAAATCACACACTTACTACAGACTAGTAAAAAAAAGTGCCTAATATACATTTATATCCATGTAGACACAGAAACAAAGACTCTAAGACTAACAAGATAATGCAAAATGTCTCATTTTAAACTATTTCTTGAGCTGGGTGTGGTGGTGCACATCTGTAATCCTAGCACTTGGGAGGCTGATGCAGGAGGATTGTTGCAAGTTCAAAACCAGCCTGGGCTACAAAGTGAGCTCAAAGCCAGCCTGAACTGCATAGTGAGACCCTATCTCAAGAAGACACACACACACACACACACAATTTCTTTATTAGTAGGAACATGAAATCACCTATGATCAAGAATAAACACCAAAATGTCCATGCTCTTCTATAGAACTGCAACACAAAAAAATATAGACACACGTTTGATAAGGCCCTGTCCAGCATATTTCTGCTTCTACGTGATGTGGAATTTCCTTGAGAGGACAGGAAGGAGCAATGGCCCCAGGAAAATAACGTGATTCTCAGGTTTCTGAGTCAGAACCTCAAGCTTGATCTTGCTCCAAGGACAGTTTCTGCTTGTGCTAAAAGAAGAGCAAGTACAGAATGACAGTTTGGGTCAATATGACACAATTCTCAGGTTTTTGGTGTTTAAATTCTACTCAAAACAACCAGCTAACATAAATCCTTTGAGAAATGACTCAATTAAATTTTCTGTGAGAGATTTTTTTAAAAAAACACTGACTTTAAATTTATTTCTTATTGGAAACAGCATAAAACACGTTAGGTTGAGAAGAAAAGGATATTTTCTCTCAATCATTAATCCAGCGCTCAAGTCCTCTGATGATGAATAGATGATCACTTCATAAACATGCTGGAATCACCTCATGCTGCTTAGCATTTTTCCTTTTAATCTCTTCCCAGAATGTTCCACAATAGTATTGGCATATCAGTGTCATTACAAAATATCATTAAGAAAACTATTAGATAATAGATTTGTGCAGTGTAAGTCTTCTCAACTCCTCCGCGGCTGAGAAATCGTTTTTATATGAATAAATCATAAGCTGAGTTTAGTAAGCTAGGCAGCTATAACTGGTTTCCCCCCCAAAAAAAAGAATAAATGAGGTTTATTTTGCAAGTTTAAAATAGAAGACAAAAATCAGATTAATCACGTATTACTCACACGATTTTTGATAATTTACCAAAACATTAGCACATCCTACAGCTCAGGACTATATCCTGTTGATCTTCTTTCTCTGAAGAAGGGGTGTGTTTGATGGTTGCCCTGGTGATTATCACTGTTTTATGAATAGGAGAATGTGAAAGCTTGCCAATAAGGCCAAAGCACAAATTACAACTGTATTGTGGCGACTTGAAATAGCGTAACCAGGGTTCCTTTTAAATGAAACTGGAGCTCACCTAGTCCCTGTTCAGTGAAAGCTGCGCTGTGAGGTCTGAAAGGATGTTCTCAGGCAAATTCTCAGGCAGATCGTTGTTTTGGTTTTTTTGTTTTGTTTTTTTACCCTGATAACAGCATATGGGTAAGCTGGGAATGTAAAACTGACATGTCTGGGGTTGAAAGATCTGGATAGATTTTTCTGTGACCCCCCCCCCAAAATGTAGTTAACTAAAAAAATCAGCAATATTGTTACTAATTTTCATAACCCTAAAATAATACTAAATGAATGGCAATAAGTAGATAACTATGCTAGTATAACTAAACTGTTGATAAATATCGCTGCAGGAAGGTGACCCAATAGCCCCTGCAGGCCATAAGGGAACATCAGAAAGAAAAATGTAGCTGGTCTCTGTCAAACATTTCTTTTATCTTCCACAGAGAACGCCAAGGGGCCCTTCAGAGAGACATACACGTTTAATGTGGTGCTGAAAGCCTTGAGTTCAAAAGCAGCCCTTGGAATTAAAGAATGTAAGTAAATACTGGTGAAGAAAAGACAAATCATTTCAGGGGCGCAGAGTTAATCGTTAACCTGATAATGAGGCCGGAATCTCATTCCATATGTTAAACTGCCCCAATTAGGCAGTGCTGGCAGTCGAACCACCAGGGCTGAGGCACCCGTGCGAGAAGGGCCCGGAGAGCAGGGAGGTCGGCCGCAGGTCCCTGGCCTCTACCCACAACGCGCCACTCAGGGAATCTGCTGAGCTCCGACTGGAGGGTTTTTCTCTGTTTGCTTTTTTCTCACTTTAGCTACTCCTGGTTTGTTATCATTTGTCTTATTTATTTTACGGTTAAAGTATAAGCCCAAGTTGCATCATTGGCGTCCCCAGAAACCTCCTCTGCAGCCTTGCTGGCGTCGCGTCCTTGGGCATCAGTGGGCGCCCCTCCCCCCGGTGCCAAGGGACGCCGAGGCCACTCGGGTCCGACAAGTTACAGGTAAACACCGACCGCGGCGGGGCTGGGGGCCCTGCGTCAGCGCCACCGAGCCTGGCAGCTTCCTGGCTCGCAATAGCGCGGGCGACGTGGCCGACGTGGCCTCCATGCGCTTCGCTCACCCCGTGGCCGTCCCTCACTGCCCCGCACCGTGTCGAACACTGTCCCTTGCTGTGTTTCTCTGTCCTGTGCTGTCCTCGTTGCCCTGCATCCTATCCCTCGCGGCCCTCACTGTCCCCTGCCGTCCCTCACTGTCCTCTGCTGCCCCTCGCCGCCCCTTCGCGGGCGCGCGGCCCATCTGCCCGGCGGCGGCGACCGAGGGACAAACGCCACGTCCTCCCCGGGGCTGGAAACGTGGGGAATTCCGCGCGCGGACCGGCTGCCCGCAGGCTTCCGAGAACTCCGTGTCAAAGGGCTCCGCAACTGCTCCCGGACCCAACACAAGGGACGGGCAAAGGCCGCCGTCCGCCCGGGCCACCTCCAGGAACACCCAACCTGCCTCCCGCGCGCTCGCGCGACGCCCCGGTGGGTCCCACACAAACGCGGCCCGGGCGGTGTCGCCCCTTTAAGCGGCCGGCCACCCCGATTGGCTGCGCGAGGGAGGCGGGGCGTCAGCGTCGACATCACGCTTGGCGCAATGCTATAAATATAGGCGGCGGCGGCGGGGCGGCGGCGGTGAGTGTGGGGCAGGGCGCGCGCGGGAGAGTGGAGCGAGAGGCGAGGCGCCTGCGCGGTGTCCGGGCCCCCCGAGCCCGCGGCGCTGAGCCAGCCGGGACGGACATGCGCGGGAGGGCGCCGCGGGGCAGCCGCCGCTCCCCCGGGGTAAGGGGCCTGGCGCGCTGGGGGTGGGGGGACGCGGAGCCGGGCGGCTCCCGAGGACGGAGGGCGGGGTGTGGGGGCGCAGAGGGGCGCAGGGCGCGCTCGGGGCCGAGGGCGCGGCGCCCTCCTCCCTCCTTCTCTGAGGTGGCCGCGCGCCCCGTTGGGCCGGGGCCATGCACCCAGGCGACCCGCACACGTCCCGGCCCCACCGGCACCGGGCTCGGCGCGGCGACCTCGGGTTCCTCGCGGCGGGGGATAGCGGCCCGGGCGCTGGGGGTCCCGCGCCTCCGCGTTCCTAGTCTGAAGCCCCGCGCGCCCTCAGATCCTGCCTGAGAGCTTCTGACCGCGGTCCGTAGTTCACCCCAGCTCTCTGTCGCGGCCAGCCCGGTCCCCGCATCGCAGGGCGACCCACGGGCATTTCGTAAATCTGAATTTTTAAATTCGTCCCAGTTACTCCGTGTTCTTTTCTTCCTCGTCTGGAAACGCAGTTCCTTGCTCTGAATGTCTTTACTGGTTCAAAAGGAATGGAACTGCAGTGTTTCATGTTCAGAACGTGGACGCCTATTGGGAATTTTGTGTATTTATGTGTGTATGGTGTCCTTGTACAAATTAGATGATTCCTTAACCATGATTGGGCTGTATTGGTGCTTGGTAGGTCTTTATTAGAATTTCATCATTGCTTGAAAGAAACCAGTCTCTTACCTGATAAAAATGTGAATAGATTGTTAGTCATAAACTAAGTGCAGTCAGAAGAGAGGCTGTAGCTTTAAAAGAGATGTGTTGGTGACTTCAGGTACACCTGCACCACAGGTAGGGCAGGACTGGTTTCCAGGCAACTGTCAGGGGTGAAGAAAGGTGAGGTTTAAAATGCCTTTTTTTCCTCCTGGAGAACAAATGTTCTGCAGTTTCAAGCATGTATAAATATGTGAGGATGCAGTGGGTGTACGATTGTTGAGACTGAAACATCTGCATTCGCTCTTAGCCTTGGCTTTTAAAAAAAACCCTATTTCTTTACATTTCTGTAATTACAGTTTTGTAAGACACTGTACTTACACAGACGGAAGACAAGTCTAGGTGGTATATCAGCAAAAGGCCAGATTTTCAAAGACCGAAACAGACCCAAGCAGCTGGTTTCTTGCTAACCTGTTGGCTGTGATAGATTATTATGTCATCAGCCTGTCCCATTTCTAAATATTAAAGGTTTTTGCATGGATAGCAGACACCGTCCTTCCCTCATTTCCTGTAGAGGGGCCCCCCGCAGCTCTGTGTTCTGGTGGACACTTGCTAATTAATAGGCAATAGAAGTCTCCCAGGTGTCAAGTCATAAGCTGGTAGATGTATTAGACAGTAAACTCCTTCAGGGCAGGAAGCCTGCTTTGTACCATTCTATCTTGCACAGCCTTGCACATAGCTGATGCTGATAAATAAATGAAGAGAAGCATCTTTTACATGGTAGGGCTCAGTCACTGATAAGAGTTGGAAAGTAAATCTTTTTTATGGTTATTATGAAATGTGTGAAATTATTCGTAATTTTGACAAGTAAAATTGTTCTTTAGTACATTGTTCTTCTCTGCTTTGAGTGCAGAGTAGTTTCTGGTTACCCTTCTGTGAATTATAATTAAGCTGTAGTCCTGAGTTTTTGTGTGAAAATAACTCCTTGGCTGCTGCTTCTCAAGTTGAACTAGGTGATACTTCCTTCTGCTTATACTAATGGTAGCTTTTGAAAGCAAGTGGCCTAAATTACAGGTCCATTCTAACATGCTGGAAACTGACCTGATCATAGCATGTGGTCAGGTTGCTTTAGGAAGCCAAGCTGTGGAGGGCAAGGTGGTGCCCAGGACAGTTCCTGGGATCTGAGTGTCACAGCTCCCTCTACCAGAGAAGCATTTGCTGTTATTCTCAGTGAGTGTGAACCTGTACCGCATCCTCAGGACATACTCAGCATCCTTTGCCAGTGTTTGGCCATGCTGTATAAAAGCTAATGAGTAACCACCTCTCTAGGTAAACACAATCCGGCTGTATTCTGGTATTATTCACGTAGTGTAAACACACACAAAGGTAGATAAAACTGGTGAGTTGCAGGGTCCTGACTGTAAGCCACTAGCTTAACAGAATTAGTGTCAAGGTAGAAAAAGTTAGTGTGGGTTTCAGATTTCATAAGGTGAGACGAGGAGAGATTCTGAGATTTGGGGTTTCCATTGATCCTCTGGTGCGGTCTCTTACGCCATAGATTAGTGGTCTTACACACAGGCCACACATCCAGGCCTCTGTGAGCGTATCTTTAACGTGTAGGACTTGGATTACATAAGACAAAGTCCAAACTCAGAGACAATAGAATGGTAAGGGCTAAAAGACATAGGAAACTTGCCTAGTCGGAGATTGTTTTTCAGAAAACACTGTTCGGTGTGTGGAAGGCTCTTAAAACTCTTCTCATGGCCACTTCTTTTTCATCCTTCAGGTTTTGGTTTTAGGGCACCGGCTCAGCTAGACCTGCCCTAAACACCTGTGTGAACAGGGTTCTAGTCCCCCTCCCGACACTGTCGTGGTCCCAGCCTGCTTCCCTTGAAAGTTACCTTAGTCTGCATTTGCTGAAGTTGCTTGCGTATCTGTCATCCCTGCTCCTCATAACTCAGATACTTCACAGGCAGCATCTGTGTCTTTTTCACTTACAGTACCTAGGCCAGAATAAATATTTGTATAAAAGTAATTAGTCCTTGCCTTCTAAGAATTTGAGAGGAGCACCCAGTTGAGTCCAGTACCCATCTCTGCAGCTAGCACTTAGCAATCCTTTGCTTCAGTCTCTGCAGTTACGAACAGGACTGTTAGGAGAAAGCTGAAGACACGTAGAGAGGAGAGGTAGAGAGGAGAGGTAGAGAGGTAGCGGAAGTGTCCCAGGGAAGCCCTGGCTCACAGAGAAAAGCCCTGATGGCTCTGCTCGTGCCTCACTTCATTTCCTCATTTGCAAGATGGAGATCCTAATCCCTGCTCTTAGAGGAGTGTTGTGGGGATCAAGTGAGACAATGTGTAAGGAAGTGCTTTGTAATTTGTAGAGTGCCCTGCAACACGAGGTGCTCAACTGCGGATTTTACAACAGAATCGGACTACCAGGCCCTCACTGGGGTCCACGCTGTGGTAGTGTACTGCGGAAGGCCTGTAGGGTGCGTGTAGTAGCCCCTTTGACAAGTCAAGTCAGATCTGCACTATATCAAACACGGAGGTACGATAGGTTTTGTGTGGTGGGGTATCAGTGTCATTAAAGATTGAGGGCTTGGAGAGAAATGTTGCTAATGGTGGTAGGTGGTCAGATTGGTACCATAACCCACCCATTTTAGATACATGAGCCAAAAGCACATCATAGGAAAATTTGAGGGAGCTGAAGTAAAACAAACTTCCATAGGTTCCAGATAATCTCTGCGCATGAAAACTGTTACCGAGCACAATCTTCCCCCCACCAGATGTCTGTACACTGCCCATAAAAGTCGAGCATTGTGCTAGATGGGATCTTATCCCCAGGCGACTGGCAGAGAGGGCAGCTGTGCAGTGGTCAAAGCCTGGACTCCGAGCCACCTTCCTCACGCTCACTTGGCCTCAGGATCACCAGGTCCCACCCGTGGCAGCCTCCTTAACTTTCTGTGCCTCCAGCTCCTCTGTGAGAGTAGTAGTGGAAACCCATGGCAGAGCTAGAGAGAGGATTGAGTAAACACGCTTGAAGCAGACACAGCAGCCAGCGCCTGACAGATAAGCGTCCATGGATGCTGGGTATTATTAATGGCTGTATGTTAATTGGAACAATCCAGAGCTACCCATTGGGTAACCTAAATGCTTGTTAAATAAATGTGAAGTTTTAAAGACTCACTTCCCGTCATTAGGCCATTGTGTTCATTGTCATTAAGATTCAATGGATTTCACAGTTAGAAATCAATTATATGTGTGTGTGTCAAAAGGGAATATGTTTCAGTCTATATTAGAAGTATTGTTGTGCTCTGTAGGAAAAGAAGAAGATAATACATTCCTGCTCTCTGGTTTTCTGCAGTCATATTTGCATTGTGTGGGGCCGAGTGCATCAAAAGGCTATTGATTATGGCGGCTGCGCGAATGGTTTTGTGAGCTTGCCATTTCTTAAAATACTTTGCTGGAAAGTTTCTGAATTGTTGAAGAAACCATGTCATTTAATTTTGGTTTTGACAGTCTGGAGATAAGTTATCTGCTTTGTTGCCTCCATCTTACCACCTGCAAACAGCTCCTGTGATGGTCCGACGCAGGGCCCCGAGGAGCGGCGCCCCAATGCAGGCCGCCTTGTCGGTCACCGAAACAATCCAGTTGTGCTTGCGTTCATCCAGGAGCTTCATTTTAAAAGTCATGCCCACATTTAATTTTAAGGGCACTCTCCGCTTTTCCGTGTTAGCAGAGTGCAGTGAAGGAAGCTTTCTTAACTTGCGTCCTCTTTTCTTTTCCTACCCCTAAAAATCATAACCTATTAAAATTAAATCTAAAAAACTGAATTGGAGCTTTTGTTTTTAAAAATATCTGTAGGTTGTTCTTTTGCTTTCAGAAAGTAAACTTGGGTCACACAACACCGTAACCATCATAAACACTGAATATATAGATGAATATCAAGTAGGTTTTTTTCAGTTGTTAGTATTAGTATTAGTATTAGTATTAGTCAATTATTAGTAAAGTTCCACAAAGCAGATGAGCTAAATGTTAATGTGTTAAATAGCCTTGGTTCCTAGTGTTTTAGATATTAATCATAGTCAGATAGTGGGTTTTTGTTTTTTGTATTTTCTCAAATGGTGACTTTTTTTAAAGGAGCGTAAACCTGCAGACATTGGTATGGGGGAGGATCTAAAATCTTGGAATGTGTCATGTTGCTAACCAGTTTTCTCTTGTAAATTTTGGTTGTAAATATAGTTACCTTATGTCTTCCCTGGTTATGGAAGTAGTTATGTAGGTAATTGTTGAATGCAGCTGAAAAGACCATTTATCACCCCAAACAAACAGAATCAGGTTCTAGAACCAGATTGAAGAAGGAAATTACATCACACTCTTAAATAAGGAAGCACTGGGCAGAACTGGATGAGTTGTATGACAAAAATGTGCCCCTCCTCCTCTTGTGGATTGCTCCTGAGATTTATTAATGAGATCTGGTGGTAAGGTGAGCATATCTAGGTTACTGCCTTAAGGTAGCCTGGGAGTGTGTTAGTGTGTGTGTATGTGTATTTTTTAAAAAATACTTTCAAAGAGACAATCTGCAAGCTGAAGGCAGGTGATTTTGCCTTAGTGAAAAAGGTGTTCAGTGCAGTATGATTTGATGTAGTTTTGGATTTTTTTTTAAAGGAAAGTTACCTTAAATTTAGTAGTAAAAACACAGTAGGTGCATTGTAGTCCAGAAGAAATGGTGTGTAAGAAAAGGTAAAATTCATTGTTTCAGAAAACCCTCCTGTAATGGCTTTAAGTGAATTCACAGTAACAGAAGTCAGCTTAGAAGGCTGTCCACTTGGGTTTTGGAAATGAATTTAGGGTCTGTGAGGTGGCTGTGTCACTGCTGCCAGTCTCCTCACTGGCACAGCCCGCGTGCCCCTTGCAAGTCTTCACTCGATCCCTGTTAGCTCTCAGCTGACGAACAGCCTGTGTGGAATGACTTTAGACAAGATGGGTGCTTGTTGGTGTCTGTTCAACCACTGTGAACTAGAAGTAAATGCTGCCAGGATGGGGATCTGGAGGGTGGAGGGGAAATTGGCCCAGTTCAGAGACGCAAGGACAGAGACGCCTCTTTCCCCCCAAGACGGAGGTTCGGGGAGGGCGGTGGAAGAGGAGTGGGCCTGAGGCTCAGTAGGGTTCAGACTTGGAGAAGCAGAAACTCAGCGGCAGAGGCAGGCCAGGGCCACGCGGTGGAAGCCTCACAGCAGGTGGGTCGGACCACCTGGCTTGCCTGGGCCACTCAGCTGAAGAGGAATGGTCATGGGCTGCATATAAAATATATAATTATATAAGTAGCAAGACTGCCTTTGTTTAGAGTATTTTTTATGGTGACACAGGTATGTAAAGGCATGCGTGCATGCCAGGGGGAGGTTTTATTTGGGCGCCCTGGAAGGTTCTTGAGCAGGGGAAGAGGCTGGTGGGAGCAGTGTCCTGGGGACGATGGAGCCCATACCGGCGAGCAGTGTGGGTTATTTTCAGACTTGGGGCAGATGGGTGCTGGGGACTGGGAGGAGAATCAGGCTGAGGACAAACGCGAACACACTTCAGGGAGCTTGGCGGTGAGAATGCATCAGCCGTGACGCAGGTTGGAAGCCGAGCTTCTAGGTACATGTGTGACCCTCTAGACCAGTGTGGGGCATGAAGAAAGCACAAAGAGGAGTCTGGTTTACAGAGTTTAAATGCCAGCCACCCATCCAAGTGGAAGGGTAATGACCAGACAATAGGAAATGCAGAGCTGAAGCCCGGCCAGGCTGGAACTATCTATTCAGGGACCATCTCTGTAGAGCTGGAGCCACAGAAGTGAGTTAAAACTTGGCCAAGAGGGGGAAGGGTGGAGAGAGAATAAATGTGACCCTCAAACCCCTCAGGATTTAAGGTCCCTCCCCTCTCCTTGAATTAAGATGAAAATCAGTGATATGAACAGAAGGAGTCCGTATCTGGAACTTGTATATACAGTTTTTTCCTTTTTGAGACACAGTCTTGCTCTGCAGTTCAGGCTGGCCTTGAGCTCACTTTGTAGCCCAGGCTGGTCTCAAACTTGAAATGATCCTCCTGCCTCAGCCTCCTGAGTGCTGCGATTATAGGCGAGTGCCCCACACCTGGCCTGGAACTGGTATTTAAGTGCATTTTCAACTTGCTAAAAAGGTGGTTCATGATCGTAAGGAAAGCTGTCATTGCTGTGCTATTGGAATCCTAGTCTACACCATGCTACCTGGATTAACCTCCCTTTTCTGTTTTTGCATTTCATAACAATGCCATCTTGTCCTTTCAGGTATTGATTTTTTCCTACATAGGTTGCTTTTTTGCAGTTGTTTTCCTAGTGAATTGTAAAGCAGAACTAGTTCCCAGTTAAAAGGAGCCAGGTAAAATTTGACACATGCACTACTAGATTTCACTGGAACAGGATTTCTTTCTAGCTTGCAGTTGGCCAAATTGATCTCTTTTTGCCTCCCTCTGTCTCTCCCCTTCTCCCTCCCTTCTCTCTCTCTCTCTCTCTCTCTCTCACACACACACACACACACACACACACACAGCACACAGCACACAGCACACAGCATACAGACTGAATACTGGGTTTTCAGAGAGGTAGAAAAACATTTCAGGTGGTTTCATGCCCTCAATTTATAGTCTGAAAAACAATTTTTTAAAAATTTTCTTCCAAATCTATGGGATATTGCTTTTTGGATCTCCAGCTTGAAGTTATTTTCCTGAAGAAGAGAATATGGCAATTATATCGCCCTCCTCACTTCTCCCATGCAAGCGAGTAGGAAGTTCGGACAGTTTCATAACACGGCCCATTCACAATTCCCCATTGAAATGTAGAGGCAGGTCACCTTCTATGAATACACAAAGACACTATTGTGGTCAGAAGTGAGCTGGCTTAGTGAACACAATTCTTTTTATACTAAAAAAATTTTTTTCTTAAGAAAGCTAACAAGTAGGTGATGGAAACAATGAATAAAAAATAACTTTTTCTAGAACGTATAAATAATTTTAAGTGACCATTGAAATGTAAGTTTAGAATTCCAAGGCAATTTCAGCGGAGGCCATCGTTACACAATCGTTCTGTTGAAAGCTGCAGATTTAGATGGCACTAGGAGGCTGACACAGTAATTACTAGTAGTACTCGTTGGCTTGCCGACAGGTGGGGGTTGGGCTTCCAGAACCCCCACAGCATTTTCCTGTAATCTGGATGAACAATCTTCAAACATGTGCTTCCAAACTACTTAAATACCATATTCTTTTCCTATCTTGCCTTTCATTTTTTTATATTACCACAAATACTTTCCCTGTAGTCTTGCCGGTGCTTATAGAATGCTTAGAAAAAGCACGATAAACCACTGGGCTAAGTAGCCAGAGAGGAAGGCCCACCACTTTTGCACACTGGTTTTTAAATTTTTAGATAGCTTTACCTGATGGTAAGTAACACATTTGCTCCATTTCATAATCCAAAAACCAACCCTCGAAGATCTCCCAATGATTGAGATTTCTTCAATGGCAGATTTTTTTTTAAGCATGTGTCTTTGAGAAGCTGGTTTTAAGAAAAATAATGCTTGGCTATTTGAACTATTTTAAACTCTCATAAAGTCTCCGCCTAGTGCATCCAAACAGCTGCTGGTTGGGTAAGGAGATGCAGAGAATTGGTACCTGGCACCCACTCCCCTTATCACTGAAACCTTTAACCAGCAGGACATTGCTTTCTCCACATTCCTTTTTAATATGAAAAACATAAGTAATAAACACTTGTATTTTCTTGTACCTGCCCCGTTGATATGGATGATAGGAATTGGATGGTGTGGTATAGTCTTTCCTTTCACACTCACCCTTGGAGTGCCTACTAATGCGATGATTAAAAGGTGGTTGGGGCACAGCCTCTGTTCCCGAGCCCACAGTCTAGTAAGAGGTGACAGATTTGTAAATAATAGATTTTTAAGTTGTTGAGCAATTATAAAAACCCGCCTGCCCCACCCCCCTGCAGAGGCGTCATAGTCACCGGCATGGCATCTGCAGTCTTTAGCCTGGCGCCAGTGCTTGGCAGGTGTGCAGATATTTAGAGCAAGAAAGTGTTGTCATTTGTATGGACACTTCCCCAAAGGGTCCTCCTGCAGGTGGTAGTCAACAGTGTCCCAGCATCTGAGGAACTAAACAAAGAGTATCTTAAGCCAGTGAAATTGATGCTGATTCGCACTTGATGTGACAAATATTAAAGTAAATTAAAAAGAGGCTATGGGGACTCCAGACTGTAACACTTGACAAGAGAGGGGCTCCTAAAGTTTAAGAAAGATGTACTTAGCCTTTGTATTTAGCAGCGAGGCAAACACAAATACTGGGCATTTGATGAGGGAGAGAATGTAAAGAATGTGCCTTTAAGTTTGTCTTTGAAAGGGAGGTAGGACTCAGTCCCAGGACACCACCAAAGCCAGTAATCTTGCAAAACTTGATTTCCACAGGATAATGGAAATTAGAATCTTCACGTATGAGAATGACTTCTAAGGCCAGTACAGACACCAAGTATGTGCTAGGCTGCCAGCCCGTCAGGCACCGGGGCTGTAGACTCTTGTGTTCAAGGGTCAGGGTTTACTGTATACCAGGTCTGCAGTGTGAAAGATGGTATTTTTCTGAATTTACTTTGTTAGCTTGGGGAAAATAAGTTAGGCTCACTTGTGCGTCTTGTCCAGTACAGCCTGGCCTTAGAACAGTAGTGGTGAGACTGGCAAGCGTGTTGCTTCTTTTAAAACAAAAGATGTTGATGTAGAGTTGTTTCTTTTCTAAACTAAAACCAGTATTCAGGTTTAATGGCAGTGTTGACACTTCTCTGAGTTTTGAGTTATAGTTTGGGCACGTGACTCTAAAATGTTTGCCATCCCTGCCTTAGAAGGTTGGTTTAATGGGGTGCAGGGGTTGGGGTGCTTTGGAAGGGGAGCCTGATTTGTTCCTCTGTTGATGGGTTGGTCCTCAGTCTGTGGAAACATTTCCGAATCTTGGATTCAGATAGCTAAATAGGTAGGTATACACACAGATATATAGGTATGTGTTGATATCTACATATTAGGGTGCACATTTACCCTCAAGAGCAGTAAGATTTGAAGGCCTACAACTGAATTTTTCTGTTCTACACCTTGCAGATTCCCTAACATTACCCTATTTATGCAATAATTTAGAGTATCCTAACAAATATGTTTCAGAATTGTTGCCCTGATTCTCCCCTCTCTTCTCCTGAATTCCCCTTAGGTAATGAAAACTACTGGTTGACTTCAAACCCTGGGCTTCACAGACTTGGAAAGATTCCATAATAAGCACAATGTCCACAGCAGGAGTCGCTGCTCAGGAGATTCAAGTCCCATTGAAGACCGGATTTCTACACAATAGCCAGGCCCTGGGGAGTATGAAGACCTGCTGGGGTAGTCGCAGTGAGTTTGAAAAGTAAGTGGAGGACGAGATGTGCTGGCTTCTGTGGGACAGTGTGATGTGACCGTGCAGAGAATGTGATGGTTACTTGAGTGTGACTGAGCTCTTTCCTTCCCTTTCAGTACTTTCTTAAACATCGACCCCATCACCATGGCCTACAGTCTGAACTCGCCAACTCCGGAGCACCTGCCATCTGTCAGTACGTATCCTGGCACCCTGGATGGGAGGCGGGAGGGACATGGACCTGGAAGAGGGATCCGGCCTGTTTGGCGGCGCTTTTTAAAAGTGGAAACCTGAGCTATGTCCAACAATAGTCTGACCCCTAGTGGCAACAGATTGTGAAGGTAGCTATGTTTTTCTGGACCTGATACATACAGTCCACTGCCTTTGTCCACAGGCACGGACTCCTGGTGAGAACTGTGGGAGTATGATCGCTCCCAGTCAGGAATGAGTTCTTTTCAGCTGCTTTGCATTCTTAACCTTTTGAAACTTTGGACAAGATCTCATCTTTCTTTATCGGTAATATTGAATGCAGGTTTGAAAGTTTTAGAGGAAAGTAGTATGAATGTTCACCTCAGCTTAGCAGATTGCATGTAGATAGTTCTGTGGATGTGCACATTATGTTCCTTAGATTTTTGTCCAGTTGCTTATCAGGGGAACTCACGCCGGCGAACCCATTCTCTCAGTAGTATGATGCGCTGGCAGTGAGGGCCTTCTCTCATCTCATGTACCTGGCCTGCCCTGTGTTGCTGCATGTCTTAAATGGCAAGGCTGGTATAGCATGGTACTCATGGAAATTACATGCTGCTTGCTCTCTGCACATGTTGCACACGTCACAGAACTTGCCCCAGATGTGTGGGCGTGTGCCGTGCGCATGTCCAAGGGAAATGGAGGAGAGAACTTGTTCTTTGAACCAGGTCACGTGCGTTCACCATCTTGTGGCTCTAGTTAGCCTGAGGTGGTGCCACGGTGCCATGTCCCAGTGCTTGGTCTCCCCCACCCCAGGAGGGAGGAGCATGGATCTTACAAACACCCCTGTCCATTCCAGGGCACCCCGTGCAGCCTGCTCCGATGAACAGCCACCCCTTGGCAGCGGTTGGGCCCTCTCCCAAGTCCAGCCTGCCCCCTCTTCTCATTCCCCCGACTGACAGCGTGGGGCAGCGCGAAGAGAACCAGGTCATGTATGGCTTTAAGAAACTCTCAGTGAACGGGGTCTGCACCTCCACTCCTCCACTCACCCCAGTAAAAACCTGCCCTTCTTCGCTCTTCCCCTGCGCGGGGGCACTCTGCGAACGGAGCTCCAGGCCCCTGCCTCCACTACCCATCTCCGAAGACCTCCCTCTGGACGAGACGGACTGTGAGGTAGAATTCCTGACCAGCTCAGACACTGACTTCCTCCTGGAAGACTGCACGCCTTCCAGTTTCAGATATGACCTTCCTGGCAGGCGTAGCTTCCGTGGATGTGGACAGATCAACTATGCCTATTTTGACACCCCCAGTGTTTCTGCAGCAGATCTCAGCTGCGAGTCTGACCAAAACGGAGGGGTCTCCAGTCCTAATCCTCCTCCCCCTCAGACCCACCGCAGGTTAAGGAGGTCTCACTCAGGCCCTGCCGGCTCCTTCAACAAGCCTGCCATCCGCATATCCAGCTATACACACAGAGCTTCACCTAACTCGGATGAAGACAAGCCTGAGGTCCCCCCGAGGGTTCCCATCCCTCCCCGGCCAGTGAAGCCAGATTACCGAAGGTGGTCGGCAGAGGTGACTTCCAGCACCTACAGTGACGAGGACAGGCCTCCCAAAGTCCCCCCAAGAGAACCTTTGTCCCGGAGCAACTCCCGCACGCCGAGCCCCAAAAGCCTTCCGTCTTACCTCAATGGGGTCATGCCCCCGACCCAGAGCTTTGCTCCGGACCCCAAGTACGTCAGCAGCAAGGCCCTGCAGAGACAGAACAGTGAGGGCTCTGCCAACAAAGTTCCCTGCATCCTGCCCATCATTGAGAACGGCAAGAAGGTGAGCTCTACGCATTATTACCTGCTGCCCGAGCGGCCCCCGTACCTGGACAAGTACGAGAAGTTTTTTAGGGAAGCAGAAGAAGCAAGCCCAAGCTCCCCAGTCCAGCCGTTCCCTGCTGACTGTGGTGTGGTTTCAGCCACAGAAAAGATGGACTCTAAGATAAAACCTGAGCTGGGCAGCCACACGAAGCGCAAACACTTGTCCTATGTGGTTTCTCCCTAGACTCAGGGCCCGTGGTGCAGCGGAAGTGACGCAGGAACAGGTGGTTCTCCGTTTTCCAGTTTGAGGTTCACCCAGAGCAGTCTGTCAGATTGCAGAATGGAACAGCTGAACTCTGTGCTGAGGAGAACAGTTGAGAGAACAATCGTGAGGTGCTGTTGTGCTGAGAAAAGTGTATTCAAGTTTAGAATTTAAAGATGTGACCGTGGGGAGGGAAGGACGGGGAAGCTTCTTATATGCTACACTAGATGCCTGTTTATAAGCTCGTGGTGTAACCTTAGACCATAGCTGCAGGTTAACCCATTAGTTACTATCTTAGAGTAATATATGTATTCAGAGTAATAAAAAGCCAGAGCAGTGGCTTCCAATAGACCAGAAATTGAGCAAATGGAAGAAGAAAACAGTATTCTTTAGATCAGAATCATTCAAAAAAATTGTTTTTGTTTAGTTACTAGTTGGAAGATTTCCTGCTCTTAGGCCTGCTGGATTTTGTTCATCTATCTTTGCAAGTAGTCTTCTCTGTCGAGGGCAGGGCACACGTTCTTGACCATGTCTGTACCTGCCTCGTTTCAAAATCATCCCAAGACTTCATACTTCCAGGTTTTGTTTTTTGTCTTGTTGAGCAGAGGGATAGCAGCTTGTCTAGAACCGTATCACTACCTGTACATGTGTCACATCTTGAACAAAGAGAATCTGCCAATAATTTTCCTTACAACACCTGCTGGCGTGGCGCAGGGAAGTGGCCCGTTGTGGTGTGGGCCCAGGGACAGGGGGTCCTTTCCAAGTCGGCCACAGGCATGCCAGGCACCGGGGTTCGGGGTGCCCCTGCTACAAAGAGATGAAGCAGGTAGCTGCGATTGAGTCACTGTGTGGGGATGTGTGTTGTGTTTTTGTTTTTGTTTTTTAGACTGTATTAATAAACAAATACAACACAAGCTGGTCTTGTGTTGCTGGTTCCTATTCAGTATTTCCTGGGAATTGTTTGCTTTTTCAGTAAAACACTTCTGAGCAAGAGCATAGTATGTCTGAATGCCAGAGGTTACATCGGCATCTTCCTGCTTTGAACACCCTCATGGCAGGCTGCTGTGCTGCCCCAAACCCAGCTCGTGTTTCTGTCTTCACATCCTGTGCCACGTTTATCTTGTGGGATAAGCACGAACGAGAAGGTGCTCGCTAACAGAGGAACATGACTGCGATGTTCTCTTAACAGTTAAACAAGCTGTTTACAGTTTAAACTGCTGAATGATACTATTTGAGCTATTTAAAGCTTATTATATTTTAGTATGAACTAAATGAAGGTTAAAACATGCTTTAGAAAAATGCACTGATTTCTGCATTATGTGTACAGTATTGGACAAAGGATTTTATTCATTTTGTTGCATTATTTTGAATATTGTCTTTTCATTTTAATAAAGTTATAATACTTATTTATGACACCATCAATAATGTTTCTTGCTTTAAACTCTTATAAAATGTCTCAACTTGACAACCTTATCATTTCTAACAGGAGGGAAGGTTCTTTGAGGTTTATGCGGGAGCTTACTGTCACTTTCTAAGAGGCAGGTTGAGGGCCTTTCTTTATTGTGAAAGCGAACTGCTTGCATTTACCTATAGTGAAGAACATGAACTTGATTGTGGCATTACTGTCAAATAGTTACCTGGCTGGGGGACTTGGGAGCCCATCAAGGAAAATGCAGTGGAAGGAACCAGCATGGTGATACAGACTGGATCAGGATCCCCGGCTCCTTGCTTCTTGAGGGGGTGGTAGCCCCTGCATTATGCCTGGCGCTCTCTGGAGAGCGGCACTGATGGGATGGCCTGGGCTGAAACTCCACCGCCGCCTCATTCTGCATGGTGGGCAGGTGACGTGAAGGCCCTGCTCCTGCTTTCTCTTTGGTAAGGGTGGTGCAGTATAGTTGCATATAAACAGCAGTCACTGAATCCTAGTGAGAGCCCCATCCATGAGTGTGTTTGTCATCTTCCGTGTCTGGCAGTACAGGTGGAGACCGCACTAAACAAGACAATGGCACTGCTCAAGGGCCAGATCCTGGGAAGAGACGAGTCCCTTATGGGATTAAAGCAGTACCACCTTCGGCAGGTGTAGAAGAGTTAGGAGCAGAGAGTGACGTGATGGAGGGAAGCTGACACGAGCTGGGAAGTGTGAGGAGAGGAAATGAGTCTGCTGCCTGTGTGAGGCCTCAGAGCAGGAAAGCTGCGATCTGTGGCAGGGCCAGGCCAGGCAGGGGACGAGGGCAGCTGGGCACTGCTCGGGAGCTCCCGGCAGCAGGGGGCACAGTTGGATCTGTCTTGGAGAAGATGAGCAGGCTGCTGTGTGGGGAGAAGCGGAAGAGCAGGATGCAACCGGGACGCTGGAGGCAAAGGCCATGGCGTGCAGTGAGACGTGAGAAATGGTGGCTTCAGCAGCTCCCTGGGGGCAGAGGCAGTGGGGCCCAGCAGGAAGGTCTCACACGGGAGGCAGGGCCTGCAGGCCCCGCTGCCTGCCCAGCCTGGGTGGGCATGAGCGCTCGTTTAGGTGACAGTGCTGCGCTTCCGGCTCTTCCTCTGCAGCGCCTGTGCCCTGCCTTGTCTTTGTCTTGCAGTTAAGAATATCTTTAGATGAACTTCCTTCTTTGCACTTTTTCTTGATTTTGCAAGAATACCCGTTTTCTGTCGTTTTTCTCAGCTACACAGATGTGCGTGCTGCCATGCTGACGGCCCACAGCTGGAGCAGGGCAGGGTAGTGTGCCTGCCCCACCCCCGGCTCCCCAGCTAGCACCCAGGTTCATGTTCTTTGCTACAGGTAAATGCAAGCAGTTCGCTTTCACAATAAAGAAAGGCCCTCAACCTGCCTCTTAGAAAGTGACAGTAAGCTCGGTCCCACCCCTCCAACCCTCGGCTGCCATGCTGATGAGCTATGGCTTAGGCAGTGCCAGGTGCGCTCAGAGACCCAGAGAGAAGGTCTGGTAGCCACGTCCAGGCCTAAGTTAGGGAAGCCAGACTGAAGTGTTGGCTGTTCAGTCTCTAAGCCCGACACACCTTGTCAGTACCTGTGGCCGCGCCACCACACACTGGACAGAACCGCCAAGGTTGGGAGGGCTCCCTTGGACACTGCTTGGTGCGGCTGACAGACCCTGTTGCTGCCTACCTGTCAGAGTCAAGGGTTGCCTCCTTATTTCAGCAAACTTCAAAACTGCTAGCAAAGCAGGACTGTTCGTTGCTTCTTTCCCTCTAGGTCTCAAGAGCTGTCTTAACTATGTTAAGAAACAGAATTATCTTTAAGAGGGGCCTTGTTAAAAGTGGGAAAAGCCTAAAATAATTCAGAGTTCATTACAAAGAGAGCCATATCCAAAGGTCTACTGGTTTAAGAATCCATTTCCTCGTTGGTGGCGATGTTGCTGGAGACCGAACTTCGGGCTTCATACATACTGAGCACTCACCCTGCTGCTGAGCCATATCCCCAGCCCCAAAATCGAACATATTTTAAACTTCTCCATTTTAGTTCCTAGTTTCGTCACATAATTAATAGTCTTAGGGTGTACTGGAGATTTCTTTCTTAAAAGTACGCAAAGCTTCCCACAGTTGTTTCATATATAAGGTTTTTAAACTATCTTACAGTAGTTACAGACTCACCTTTCAAAAATAGGAAATATCTTCTGTTGTCATTCCTCAGCGTTCACCAGTGATAACATCATCACATCCGGAAACCAGCATTGGCCCGATACTCTTATTTAGAAGAAGTTACTGTGAAGATGAACTAGGCTGGCATGGTGGCACATGCCTATGATACAGGTACTAGAGGCTAAAGCAGGAGGATCACCGTGAGTTCGAGGCCAGCCTAGGCTGTATAGCAAGAACCTGTGTCAAAACAAGAAAAGAACTTTGGTTCTGTTTTTAACAATTAATGTAGAAATTAATTTTGGCTTTCTGTTAGGCATTTTGTAAAAAGTTAATGAAATTTTAAAAGATGTCATATAAAGATACATGATACCTGCTGTACCTGGGAAGATAAAGCCTGTGTGTTAACTTCAATTTGCCAAGGCTGCCTCCAGGATTGGGCCAGCCATAGGAAGGGCTTTACAACTTGAGAATTCAGCTGGGCATGGTAGTGCACTGCCTGTAATCCGAGCACTCAGGAGGCTGAGGCAGGAGAATTGTTTCAAGTTCGAATTCAGGGCCAGCCTGGGTTACAAAAGTGAGTTCAAGACCAGCCTGAACTGCACAGTGAGATCCTGTCTCAAAAAGACGAAAAAAAAAAAAAAAAGAATTAACAGTTTTTCCTTAAAAACCTCCACATAATCCATAGGCTTAAAGTTCCACATTTTTTCATCTGCAGTGTATAACAAGCCAGGAGGCAAAGGTGTTAATTTCTAATCTGGTCAAAGCTTTGAAGTATCCTTGTCCTAAAGAAAGAAAGTTTTGTTCAAACTCGAGTGCACTCAGGGACTTGTCTTTACAGACTGGGTCATTTGACAAAATGTTCTGGCCTCGTTGGTCTGCTGCATGGGAATCACACAGCATTTAAGAGCAGTTTTAGGCCTTCTTTGGGTAAATAAAGTAAACCTAGAATCTAGTAGGAGGTCCCAGTGTCTCCACACGGGGCTGGCCTCACCTCTGACTCCCTGTAACTGCACAGAATGATTTAGGTTTGTCTGATGCAATCTGCTTGTTGCAAAGATGTGATTTTTCTTGCTTTTTCATGCAAAAGTGGCAAACTTCAAGACACTTCTACCTAAGCCACCAGGAATCTGCTATTGCAGCATGTTTAAACACGCTCCCTCTGCTTTTACCTGCCTGGAATTCAGAGTAGTAAACACACTCGGTGTGTTTTCTGTGCCTAAGCAAATCAGGTGCATCAGCGGCCCGTAACTGTCATTTGTGTGCTCCCCAGTACCCTGTGCCATGTGACAGCAGGTGGGGTGTGCGGGTTGGGAACAGCCAGGAAAGGAGCTGTTCCAAGTACCCATTTGTGCCTGTCTTTGAAAAAGCGCTGCTGTCAGGCTGCTGGCCTGGCGTCGGTCTCTCTCACGCCATTGCCTCACACTGGTTCCCTCCAGAGGCCCTCCAGAGAGGCCACTGAGATGCGCCAATCTGCCCCCTTTCCCTGGAAGTGGAAAAGTTGGCATCCCCAGAGGACCAGTCCTCAGGAATGCTCCTGACAGTGTGCTCTTGCACAAAACACTGCACCTTCATTCCTTGCAAATAACTTTGGATCTACGTCAGTGAACATCTTAATCACACGCCTTGCATGGATTTCATTTTACAGTCATGAGGGCTTCGCCCAGCACCTTCCCCGAGACTGCCTGACTTCCGCACCCTCCCCTCTGTGTCAATCGCAGTGAGTTGTGTCTTTCTAGCCCCAGTGCCAGCCTTCCTCTGGCTGCGCCTCAGAGCGGCCTCGGGCACAGCATGCAGGAAGTTGTACTTTGTGTATTTTGAATTCCTGGCTATCCTTGTGTTCTTGGGTGAACGAGTGTCCTTGTACACAGTGTTTCTGCTCCATAACTGATCAGAGTTCTTGGCTGAGCAGAAGGCAGCTGACAGTTCCTGCAGCTGGGTGAGTGATGGGAGCCTGGCTCCCTGGCTCCTGGCTGCAGAGTCAACCTGAGCACCCACGGCAGCGCCGACGCAGGACAAGACTTGTCCATGCACCGCCTGGTCCCAGCCCGGAGCCTCTAATTACGTCTGCTGTTTGCGAGAGCCCAGGTGGCCTGCACCCCCTGCGCCGCGTGGGGATAGCACAGCTCACTCTCCCTGCCAGCACAGGGCACCTCCAACAGGGCGCCGCTCCGTCCCCCACTACAGTGCCCACACTCCAAGCAAACAACAGCCTGTTGAACTGTGGGCTGCTTTTTTTTTTTTTTTTTTTATAAATCATTGCCACAGCCTTATCTTCCTGTAGAGACATCAAGCCCCAAGTTTTTGTGTTTTTACATTTCCACCCTACCTTTGCCCAAGTACAGACAGGAATCTGGCGCTTTGTCTCGTAAGGGGCCCTGGCCATTCCACTTGCTTGCAGATTTCTTTCTCAGTCTCCACTTGTCCAGGCCTCGCTGTTTGCAAACACTGTGCGGGACATGGCACAGGGTCAGTGTTGAAACCAGGAAAGTCCAGAGAGGCCGGGTGTGGCGGTGCATGCCTGTGATCCCAGCTGCTAGGGAGGCTGAGGCAGGAGAATCAAAGTTTGAGGGCACCCTGAGCAACTTAGCAAGACCCTGCCTCAAAAAATAAAAAAGGTCACAGGTGCAGCTTGGGTTAGAACACCCCGGGTTCCACCTTCAGTACCAGCAGAAAAGGACGTGGGATGGGTATGTGGCTCAGGGTAGAGCATATGCTCAGTGTGTACAAGGCTCTGGGTTTAATTCTCAGTGCAAAACAAAACAAAGCAACACAAAAGGAAATCTCTCTCACACCGTGAAACACAATACTTGGTCATGTCAAGAATATCAGCAGTGTAGGAGGAATTTCAGGACACCAGCCAGAAAT
Organism: Dinomys branickii; assembly: GCA_004027595.1. Taxonomy (NCBI): domain Eukaryota; kingdom Metazoa; phylum Chordata; class Mammalia; order Rodentia; family Dinomyidae; genus Dinomys; species Dinomys branickii. The sequence continues at coordinate 50,356 of PVLD010010267.1, forward strand.
CTGTTTTTGTTTCTGAAGTTATATTTTTTCCCTTCCCAAGTTAGTTCATGCTGAATCAGTCCAGTTGGGCCTTTTGCAAGAATTCAGTCTTTAACAATAACACACTGCCATTTGTCTCCTGGTGAGATGAGGCTGCTAAGAATCTCCTAAAGAAACTGATATGCCCAGTAAAATGTTCCTTTAATTTTCTTCCTCTAAAACCTGGAATTAGGGACCAGGGATCTAGCTCAGTGGCACAGCGCCTGCCTGGCAAGGGCAAGTTCTGAGTTTGATTCCCAGTACCTAAATAAATAAATAAAAACCTAGAGTCAGTCTGTGAGCATCTTTTATTCATGCACTTTTCCCCTCCAAAATGTACACTTACAGATTGTGCGTTTCAAAGTCACTGTTGTGGATACAGTTTTCTCCAAACAACCCTGGCATAGGGAAAAAGATCTTCCACCCACCCAGTGTGCATTATAATTCTGTCCTTAGTCCCCACCCAAATGCCCATTTCCATCTACACAAACTCATATGACTCTCTCTGAATCATACGTAAACACCACGCCCTGAGCTGCACATAAAACTCAGCAGTGTTACGTGTACATCGGTGTGTCCCGGGATGAGTTGTGGCTGACTTCGGAGTTCATTTGTATTTTCTGGAATTGTCTAGCACCTCACTCCTCCACACCTGGGTCTGGCTGGAAATTTCACAGAAAAGTTTTCTTCTAAAGTTTGCTAGCCCAATATGGAGGCTATGTTTTCAATTCCTTCTCTGGTTCTAAGTCCTTATCTTAGCAGGTCTTTGTCCTGTAAGTGTGACTCTCAACCCAGATAAGGGACACCGTGTAACCCAAATGGTGCAGCATGCACTGCTTTATAGTTCCCAGGCAGGAAAGGAATGTCCTGGGGAGAAGGAACGCTACCCAGAGCTCAGCAGATGGGCCCCTGCCCTCTTGCTAAATACCTGAATATGGGAAATAAAGAATAAATCCATACCTGAAAACCAGCATGTCCCCTGGCATGTCAGACAGCTTCAGGACAGATGGAAAGCAGAGGGCCTGGCCTGGTTGGCTGGAGAAGTAAGACCAAAGGAAAAGAAGAGCGAAAGCACATATGGGAGATGACTCCGTGGAAGTTCTGCGTTTGTGGGAAGGGCAAACAGGAAGGAAGCCCCCTGGGTGATTCTCTGCGGACGTTTCCAGAGTTTCAGCCGCCAGCTTTGTCCTCGAAGCTTCACTTGCGCTAAACTGTCTCAGTGAGTGCACGTCCTCGGCCTGCACACTGGAAACACACACGGTGGCCCCCAAGCAGCAGGAAATGGGGAATTTGCAGAACTGAGGATGCACATCACCGCTGCACACCTATTCGGAGTGTGGCCCTTTGCTGTGCTTACCAGGGGCAAACTTGTGGAGTCACAACTTTGACCCCCAGACAGGAGTTTTTGGATACAAATACAGGACAAAATTTTAAATTGCTAAGCATTAAAGAAAATTAACACCAAGAAATGTACAAAATTAAAATGGAGGCCAGCAATATAGCTCAGCAGCACAAATACCTGCCTGGTAAGCGCAAGATCTTGAGTTCAATTCTCTTCTTGGTACCAAAACCAAAAACACAAATGGAGACTAACCTCATACAAACATTTCACAAAGCAAACACGTGTTAAAATAATCCTAAACATTAGAAAGAATATAACCATGGAACAATCCAGTCTGTTACCTAAAATATTCAAGAGTGGAAAGTGGGGAGGAATGCTAAGAATTTAAGAAGGAATAGAATGGCATAGAAGAAATAACTAAAACACAGTAGAGGACAAGTTTCTAGCCTAAAGAAAGATACAAGAAAATGAGCCCACACCTAGTCTCATCTCCCAGAACTTCTTAACACTGAAGGTAAAGGGAGCAGCCTTCCAAGGGGCCGGGGGAGCACATTACCTACAAATGAATAAGGAAAAAAATTAGTTTCAACCCGAAGTCCTATACTCAGTCAAATTAGTATTGAAGTGTATTGTGACTTCAGAAAGCTTGTCATACTTAGATTTGCTCTCTGAAAGAAAAACTTAAACACTGTGCTATAGTTGTTTGGTACTCAGCCCTGCCATACACATACCAGTCCCGGGACTGAATTCAAGACCTTTCCTAGCCCTTTTATCTTTTATTTTGAGACAGGGTCTGTCTAAGTCACTGTGTTGCCCAGGCTGGGCTTGAAGTCCTCCTGCCTCAGCCTTCTAGAGTGCTGGGATGACAGGTGCATGCCACTATGGTTGGCTTAATTGTGGTGTAGGCCCAGATGTTGAAGGCTTGACCCTCAGCTTGGCACCTTACAAAGCAGCACCTAGTGGGTGTCCTCCAGTCATGAGGGTGTGTCCTTTAGGGAAACTGTGGGGCCCTGTCTCCTTCCCTGTCCCATCCTAGCCAGGAGGTCAGAGGTTTTTTGATGCTTGCACTACCTGCCATGACACATTACTCCACCGGAGGGCCCAAAAGAACAGGGCCAGTCAGCAATGGTCTGGAGCCTCGGGAACCATGAGCCAGCATGGACTTTTTCACTTTTTCTTTCTGTATGTTCGTTTATCTCAGTTGTATGTTACAGCAGTGGGATGCTGACCGACACAGACCGTAACCCAGCAAGACAGAACCCAAGTAGGAGGAAGGATGTTCAGCGGGCAGCAGTGAGCAACCATTGTAGTTTCCAGTTAAGTGATGCATCACTGAAAAATGATTAACAGAACTAAAACCCTGTGTTACCTCAGTGAGAAAGACAGTGAGGGTAAAGAAACTAAGATTTTGCCTTCTAGAAAAGCAGACTAAATTGATTAATTTTGGATATTCTTGATGCTATTTTGTATGTATTAAAACTTTAAGGTTAGGTTCCATTCCAGGTAAGCAGAGAAATTTGCATTAGTGTCACCCCCCCATGACAATTATAAATTCAAGACATAGTATTTTTAAAACCCACAACAACTAGAAGGTTCTAGAAGTCACCAGTGTCCTTCAAAGAAAACAGCAAACAACTGAGGCACAACCCACAAGTAGAGCCGGGTGTGGTGGTGCACGCTGGTGATCCCAGCACTGGGGGGGCAGGAGGGTCGCTGTGAGTTCGAGGCCAGCCTGTCTACAAAGTGAGCTAAAGGCCAGCCTGAACCGCATGGCGAAACCCCCATCTCAAAAAAAAAAAAAAGGAATCCACAAGTAGCCAGCTTTCCCTCGCAGCTCAGACAGGAAGTAGAGATCATGTTGGACTGAAGAGGACCTGGCTTCCAGGACTGCCGAGGTGTCTGGAAGCGGAGGGAAGGTGCATCCTGGAGAGGGGTTATCTGCAGGGTCTGTTAAGACCCCAGAAGGGCTACCTTCTAAACCCGCAAGTCTAGATGAAGCCACCACAGGACCCAGGTTATCTTTGGCAGTTTAATTACCTTCTAGAACAAAATTCCTTGCATCTCAGGAGGTGACAGAAGCCACTGCACCATGATGTGTCATCCATGACATTCAGCATATAATCAAAATTTACAAGAGATGGGAAGAAGTGAGGAAACGCAGCCCATCA
>PVLD010010267.1:53983-71905 GCA_004027595.1 Dinomys branickii
AAAAAAAGCTAAGGACTGCTGAGGAAAGGTCACACGGAAGGTGAGGGGCAGGGCACAACCAGGAGTGAGGTGGTTTCAGGAGTAAAACTCATAAAAAAGAACCAAATGAAATCTCACAACTGAAAAATGAAACATCTGGAAAAACATCTGTTTTCCTAGGTTGACAGCGGATTGGTCCCTGCCAAAGAAACACAGTGGACAGAAGACAGGAAGAGGGAGAACACTGGAAAATCATCCCGGGACAGCAGAACATGGACGTATAGCTTCTAAACCACGCGAATATAGGTGAACTTTAAAAACATGTATCAATCTAACAGATGGCAAGGAAGAGGGAAATTTAACCTAAAAGAAACATGTGCTGAAAGGTAACAGAAGACCATAGGAATAACTGAAAACATGTTATTCCACAAAAGGGGAATGAATTATGCTCCTATTCTAATAAGCTCAGATTTTCAGATTAAGTGAACCACAGATACCCACGTTATTTGTAGAAGATACATGTAAAGAGAAATTTCTGCATTGGTTGGGACTACCTTTGAGTGCAAATAACAGAAACATCCATTAGCAGGGGCTTAGAAAAACGCATGTGTTTTCCCGGGCACCAGGCCTGAAAGCATAGGCCGTCACGTTGGTTCAGTGGTGGGAGGGTGATCTCTTAGCAGTTCACTTGGCTTTCTGTTCCCAGTCGCAGAATAGCTGCCAGGGATCCAGACATTCCATCCACACAGAAGGCACGCAGAGGAAAGTAGCAATGCTGGTGACACTGCCCTCTTCCCAGAAAAGCAAAAAGTCCTCCAGGTGCTCCATAATTGTACCACATGCCAAGAGGGGTGTCCGCCCTGCTTTCTAGTAAAAGTCGAAGAGGGAAGATCCATGAAGTGAGCACTCCGCAGCCCGGAGTGGTGTCTGCAGCTGGGTGAACCCAGGGCACAGAAAAGGCCTACGAGGTAAACCCAGGGCACAGGCTAGGAACAGAGCAGGGCAGAGGCTGGCTTTCCGTTGCCACCCCAATGGTGGAGCCATGCATGCAGGACCAGTGTGGCGGTGGCCGGGTCCTGCACTTCAGGGTCTCAGCAGCAGCTCTGTGGCTAGATGCAGTTGCTATGGTAACACTGCAATGACAGCAGAGGCCTCTAGGACCAGCTTCTCTGATTCAAATGGAAGCTGCCAAGATGCACACTTGAGCTCCGTGGTTCCAGGGAGGCCTCCCGACTCCCATCCTCCAGTCTCGCTGGGATTTTATGACATGCACCTGACTCCCTGTACTAAGCCCCTCTCTGCTTAAAGTACACAGAGTGCTTTCTGTTTCTGGCACAGAACCCTGAACTGATACAGGGCCACACACACACGCACACACACACACACACACATGCACACACATACTCACGCATGCACATGAGTGTGCACACACACCATACAATGACAGGCCCTCAGGTAACTTTCTGAAGCAAATGCAAACTCTCCACAAGAGCTCTACCTCAGTCCAAACCTCACAGGATCCCTACAGAGTGAAAAATAAAAGGGAGGAAATGAAAACTTTCCAACCAAAACCCCCCAAATACACAGGAAGCAAAGCACCACAAATAAGAACTGAAGGATCCAGAGACACAAAGACTTCAGATTTCAGAATTATCAGATGCAGAACATCAAATCAGTGTGCTCAGCATGATTAAATAAATATCTGCATAGAAAAAGGGATCCAAAAAGAATAGAACACCATAGAATTTATAGGCCCTCATTAAAATTATACCAGTGGGTGCATAGCCGCCAGGTGGGATGCACCCTAGGAATTATGCGCAAGACGAAGGGTGAGCACAGAGACATGAGCACAGAAAACCTAAGAAAGAAGAGATGGGAAGGACAGAATGAGCAGATGCCAGGACACTCAGGAAGGAGGGATTAGAGCAATATTTGAAGACAACTGATGAGAATTTCTGGAACTGTTGGAACAGAGCTGACACCCATTCGTGTGCCTGGTCTTCCGGTGGCTGTGAGTACAGGTAGCTGCTACAGTGTGTTTCACTTCGGTTTAGTTTTGGCGGATATTGCCAGAAAGCTGTCCAAAGTGGATAAATAAATATGGTGCTTAATTCAACGGAATACCACTCAGCCTTGAACAGGAAGGAGTCTGACCCGTGACACCCTGTCGCTGAATCCTGAAACATCAGTGAGAAAAGCCAAATGTGAAAGGTTGAGCGCTGGATGACTGCCCAGCGGCAGTATCAGAAGAGATCAAGCTGCACGGATGGAGTGTAGAACAGTGGTTACTGGGCACGGGGGGAGGGGGGCCGGGGGAGCCCAGGGCCTCCTCTGGAGTCATGACAGCGATTCAGAACTAGACAGAGGCGACCTAGGCCCAGTACTGTGCAGGTAGTAAATGCCACTGGATTGTGGGCTTTAAAATAATTGATTTTTACATCGATTTCTGCTCAATACAAAGGAAAAAAATCTCATCATGAAACACCAAAACAAGGAGATTTAGAGGCAAATTGTACGTTAACAGTAAATATTAGATAGTTCCAGCTCTTCAAAAATACACAGTAAGGAGAGGGGAGGAAAGGCTTCTAATGATAATATTCAATGATATTTTAGAAGCGCTACATGGCCAAGCATGGTGGTGCACACCTATAATCTCTGCTCCTTGAGAGGCTGAGGCAAGAGGATCACAAATGCGAGATCAGGTTTGGTCACTTAGGAAGAACTTGTCTCAAAATAAGAAATAAAAGGGGCTGGGGATATAGCTCAGTGGAATAAGCGCTTGCCTAGCAAGCGCAGGGTCCTGAGTTCAATCCCCAGTACCGCAAAAAAAAGAAATAAAAAAGGCTGATATGGAGCACAGTGGTACAATAGCCCTGACTGGACTCCCAGTACTGCTCGGAAAACAAAACAAAACACCCTACATAAATAGGAAGTATACTATGTTCCTGGACAGGAGGCTGCAGAGTCAGACAGACATTCAGTTTCTCCAGATTGCTTTGAAAATTCAGTACAGCTCAAGCAGAACTGATTCTGTCACCATAAGCAGCCTGAGCAGCCCAGGGGTCCTGAAGACACCTGGCCTGAGGGAATTACCCGACCAGGGACTGTAACTGGGCTCATGGTACTGATTTAAATTCTTTGAAATCTAGATTCCAGAACCCAGTATATGCGATGTATTTTAAGACATTTCTGGAAAGGGGTCCCAAGCCTTCGTGAGGGCACCAAAGGGACCCATGAAGCCAAAGCAGTCCGGACACCCCTGCTCGGCCCAGGACAAGGGGTCGCCCTGGGAAAGCTGCTTCACATGGGCATCCAAGCCCTGGACAGCGACCAGGAAGCCACCAAGTACTGGTGACAGGGCAGCTGCACACCAACCAATCGGGGACACATGGAAGCGGCTCCCTGGGTGCCAGCCAAGAAAGCCCTTGGGTCAGACAAGCGGCACTCATTTCCGGTGGCCTGGGCTGCATTCCCATCATTTCTCTGCATGTAAGCTGTTTCACAAGGTCTTTTAAGTGAAAATGAAGAGACTGATGATAATCAGCGACCTTGAGAGCAGAAGGAAACAGACAAACAAGAGAACAGCATGGCCACAGCTATGAAAATTAAAACGAGTCTGCTCTGGGGTTCACAGGATTCTCTAGAAGTACTTACACCCGGTACTCAGAGAGAGAGGCACAAATTTGTCCTTAAATTTTTTTTTGGTGCGGGTGGTGCTGAGGATTGAACCAAGGGCCTCATACATGCTTGGCAAGCACTCCACAACTCAGTATATGACCAGCCCTTTTGACTTTTTATTTTGAAACAGGTTCTCAATATTTTGCCCAGGCTGGCTGGCCTTGAACTCCTAGACGCGAGAGATCCTCCTGCCTCAGCTGTAGTTGGGCTACAGGAGTGCAGCTCCACCATGCCTGGCTCTGTAAAACATTTTTAAAATACTGAGTAACTGTAAAAGTCTACAACAACCTCTTGATACAACAAAACCACATTCTGAAATACACGAAGCAATTGAGGAGATATTTCTCTGACGAAGATACACAAATGCTCAGTGGCCCTACTGGTAAGACTCTCGTCCAGGAGTCACTGGGGAAATACAAACCATGCCCTCAGGGAGGACTGTGAGGTCGGGGAGGATGGGCCTCAGACCCCAGGGCACCACACACCGGCGAGTCAAATAAGCCAGTGACAAAGGACACACGTGACACTGGCCACCTGATCAAGGTACCTGGAGGGGTCGAAGCACAGTGAGACAGTGGAGCTGTGTTACCAGGGGCTGGAGGAGGGAAATGCACATTCTGTGTACAGGACTCTAGTGTTGGCCAGCGCGGCATAATGGAGAGAAGGGCGGCGATGGGCACGGGGCGCAGGAAGGTGTTTAGTGATGCTACACAAGCGCACACTTCAGCATGGTTAGGGTGGCAAATTCTGTGCTGGGTATTTTTAGCACAATACAAAAGAATTCATTTACTTCATTTCTTCTTCCTTTTTTTTTTTTTTTTTTTTTTGATCTTTTTGAGACAGGGTCTTGCTATGTATTTCAGGCTGGCCTTGAGCTTACTTTGTAGCTCAGGCTGGTCTTGAACTTGCAACAATCCTCCTGCCTCGGCCTCCTAAGTGTTGGGATTACAGGCATGCACCACTATGCCTGGAATTCTTCTTTCTCTTTTATAGTGCTTGAACCCAGGGCCTGGCACATTTTGTTTAAAGAGATAAGGTCTTGTGCTATGTTGCTCAGTCTGGCCTTGAACTCCTGGGCTTAAGCACTCTTGTCTCTGGACTGGCGGGGGTCACAAGCACACACAGGTTAAAAAGTAACCTCACCTGGCTACTTTTTTTTAATTGGGAGGAAATCCATTAGTGGAGAAACAGTTAACAAAATTAGAATATAGCTGTGCTGTGGATTCTTGTTCCGCTATTACATAGTCGACCTGACACAGGCACATTTCCAAGTTTCAGAAAAAAATCCAATTTGCAAAACAACATATATAATAATGGCACCCATTATCTATTTGTTTAAAAATAACTTTTGAAACTATCAAGTGTGTACACAACAGTGTCCCACGGATGGGTGCGGGTTTGTTGTGGGAAACTGGAACTGGGGCCCACAGCCCACTGCCCTGGACAGCAGAAGGGCCGGAGGAAGGCCCAGAAAGAGGCTTTGCAGTCTTGCTTGACATGCTCTTGTACTGTTTGGGTCTTCCTGGCAGCAGGTATTGACGTGTTTGTGGTATAATTAAACTTTTGCAAAAGGCTTTCGAGGCCCAGGTGGCACTAGCACTGATGCCTCCCAGACTACCGACATAGCAGTAGCCTCCCCCTTGAGATAATTGGCTCTGGCCTAAGTGCCTGAGTGGCTGTCGTTCCTGGGTAAGCATGTGCAAGCGTGACCAAGGGCAGAACAAAGCGACCTCACCCCTGCCTGGGAACTCTGTGTTTTATTCCTGCACCGATTTACCACTGCAGCTGAGGGCCCAGCCAAGCACAGGGAGGACCCTGGGCACCGCCACGCTCTGCCCTGCCTCCGGCCAGCGGGAGTCTGCTCAACAGGCTCCCAGCGCCACCCGCCTTCCCCAGGCTTGGTCATCCGGCACTGCCAGCAGTGGAAAAGTCCCACTGGGCCTCCCGGAGGACACAGGAACTTGAGTGAGGGCACCTGGGTCTCGGGAAACACCACTTTCTCCTCAGCGCACTCCAGGAATGGCACTCTTTGGGGCGAGGGGAGCCTGGGCCCGGGCACAGTTGCTGTGCTGTCCTGACCTGGCAGCCACACAGCGCCCAGGAAGGCACAGCCTCGCATGCGGCCGCTCTCCAGGAGCGTCCTCCCACGCCACCACTGTCCCTCTTCTCCTTTTAGCACCACTGCCTTTCCTTTCTAGTGTTACTTTTAATCTGCGGTTCCGCAGCACCGGGGACCTCATTCCCCGGTTCCTCTGCAGCTGTGGGATAGAAAGCTGAACAGAGCGGGCCGTGGGCAGGTGGCCCTGGGGGACGAGGCGTCTCCTCCGGAATCCCGCTGCTCAGGACTTGCCAGGGCGCCTGACATGGTCCCCGTGAGCTGCAGGAAGTGAGGGTGATGTAGGGGGTGTGGATGATGACGAGGAGATTGGGGTGATGCACGGGGACAGTTGCGGTGGTGAGGATGAAGCCGTCCATCTTCTCCCAGTGCTAAGCCTTTCTCGATGCTGGCAGCGTGTCTTGGGCTCAAACACAAGTCCAGGGAAGGGGCCACCCCTGGCTGCTGCCCCTAGGACGGGCAAAGGGGCATTTTCTCAAGGCAGCCAGCTAACTTCGCAGAGTCCACTTTGGGAGAAGTTAATGTTCTTCTTCCTGGGGAAAAGCCAGGCAGGTGCGTGGGTGACCAGGCGCCCCATGACCTGGCCAGTGGCACATACACACCTCCCAGTCTAGGTCTGAGGAGCGCCTCTCCCTGTTGATTGTGGCCTCTGATTTTATGACAGTGCTATGGCACAGGACAGACAGGTTCGAGAGCTCGAGAGACTGGGTTTCTTGCCCTGTACCCTGAGTGAGACAATGGTCACTTTGTAGGACCCTGGCCGGCTGGGGAGGGCGCAGTTCGCAGACCTGTGCAGACCTCTCCCCCGTCCTGGAGGGGAAATGCATTGTGGGTCACTGTCAGCAGAAACAAGGGGCAGACAGTGTGGCCTCGAGGACGCGGGAGAGCGTGAGAGGAAACGATGAACGAGGGGCAAGGGAGCCACGTGCCAGCGCCGGCTCGCAGCCCTCTGGGCACCCTGGCACCTGACAGCAGAGCCCCCGGGGAGCGGCGCCGGCTCGCAGCCCTCTGGGCACCCTGGCACCTGACAGCAGAGCCCCTGGGGGGCGGCTGTCACAGAGCCGTCCGTCCTGTGAGAACTTGTTATGTGGCCGTGGTGGCTGAGCTCACCCAAGACCAGGTCCTGAGATCCCCGATGCCACCTCTCCCAGGGGCTTGGGCGAGCCAGCCTCCACCTTGCAGCAGTGCTCTCCAAGGTGAATGATCTTTTGTCAAAAAAGTCAAGAACACAAAAGAAAGAATAAATCTGGCAAATGGACTTTGACCTTGGGTAGCCCTGGGCTCAGGAGGAGGCAGATGCCACTGGGCCCACCCGACCCCCAAGGCCAAGGCCCTGTGCAAGCCAAGACTGCAACCCTCTTGGCCAAGCAGCTGCTAGGTGTGTCCAGCACAGGAAGCCGCCAGCTCCTGCTCACTACTGGTCAAAGCCAGGAATTACAGTGGCCAGGAAGCCCTGAGGCTTGACAAGGTGGATTCCCTGAGCTGCCTCTGGGAAGTTATCCCAGATCTGGGCGCCACAAGCAATTTCCTAGAGAGAACTTCCCTCAGTGGGGTCTACAGCAGCCGCATATACCCCAACAGCTCTGGGGCCACGCAAGGCAAGGGCTGAGGGCGGGACAGCTACCGGCCAGACCCACACACATTCCCTGCTGGAGGAAATTTTTTCCACCCCACCTTCAGCGTCACAGGGCCTGTCCTCTCCTCATCCAAGGGCACCAAGGACATGATCCATCCACCTGAGCCCCAAACCCACTTCATCTCCCGCAGCAACTCCGGAAGGGAGGCTCTGCATGGCCCTGGGTTGTCCTTGAACCCTGTCCCTGTCAGCCGAGTTAGAAGTATCATAGGCAGTCAGACAGGGCTGCGCCCTTGAAGGACCCACTATGAAAGACAACATACCTTCCAACTGGGAGACAGGCACTTCCACTACAGGCCAGACCTCAAGACAAAAGATGAAACAAATGTACCCACATACCTCCCTAGGGATGGCCATCAGGGACTGATATTCTAAATACACAGTAATCACCTTTGAAAAAGCCAGAAGTCATTAACGCAACTCCCTCCAGGAAAAGCCCGTTCTGTATTCATGCCCACTTGAATGTGCCTCACTTCCCCATTTGACCCTGGCATAATCAATTGTACTCTGGCAGCCCACTTAGGTCTCTCTCTCTCCCTCCCGCTCAGACAGCTTTGTTTCCCTCTGCTGTTCACCTCCATTGTTCCTAAAGTTCATTCTTCGATTTTAGAGAACACGACCTCATCCCAGATATCATTCAGGTTGGGAGATTCTTTCCCATCACCCCTGGGGTCCAGGCCTCTCCCAGGCCAGTCTTGGAGCCCTAACCTCCTGGCTCCCTCAAGCTCTCCCTGCTCCTGCCTCCTCCACAGCCTGTGACTAGGCCTCAGGGCCTTTGCACTTCCTCTCTTCTGCCTTGGCGGCCACCTCTTCCACACTCATTTCTGCACATCTTCAGGTCCCTTATTGGAGGGGTCCCTGTCACTGCCGGCAGACCCACCACTGTGGAAACAGTCCTGCTTCTTGGCCCTGCACTGCCTATGGTATCTTTCACACTGCTCAGCAGAAGGGGCAGTCACACGGCTCACAGCCACCTTGGCTACTCAGTCGGAGCCATTTCCTCCTGGTCACAAGACTGCTGCCAGTGCTGCAGCTTGGAGTCTCCTCTGCACCCCACCCGCAGATAGCACCAGCAGCCCGCAGGGGCCCCAGGGTGCGCCCCCCAGCTGGACAGCGTGGCCAGGGCCTTGAGTTGTTTCCCCTGTGCATATCTCTCCCACAGGAGCTGCGCGGACCCCAGGAACACTGGGCACCCTCGCTGGAGGAAGGTAAGGCGGTGCCAGGCAGCTGTGGGGGTCTGCTATTCCTCCAAGGACTCCGGCGCACAGGCAGAGCAGCCGCTTTACAAACACAACCGCCGCTACCGCCCTCACAGGTGGTTTCCGCTGTTTCTGATTGAGTGAGAATCAGGTACTCGGTCTAACAAGAAGCAGAGGAGGAGATATAAACAGCAAGAGATAAAGTTTAATGTGGGCACGGAGGGAGTCAGTGCCCAGACAGCTGTGCTGGCTCTCTGAAGACAAAGGACAGGGTTGGAGCTTATATGCACTCTGAGGGGAGGGGGCACAGGGTAGCTGACGTAGGCTGCTCAGCGTACCTTGCTGAAGGGGGATTGCATCATCGTTGGCCTGCATGGACTTTGGCAAAGGCAGGTGGGAAGAAGAAACTACAGGGGTCTCTGGGAAGGAGGAACTAGGCACCATTATAATTCAGCACTGGACTGTTGCCATAAGGACTGGGCAGTCTCGTGCAGGAAACCTATCAGTTTCCTTTTGCGGTACTGGGTTGAGCCCAGGGCCTCTGCACCAATTACACCCCTATCCCTTTTTATCTGGGGAAAAGGTCTAAGTTGCCCTGACTGGGCTTGAAGTTGCCATCCTCCTGCTTCAGCCTCCAGAACACTGGGATTACAAGTGAGCACTGCCGTCCCTGGCTCACTGGTATTTTAAGAGCCCGTTGTAGCAGCTAAAGCCTGTCCCTGTGTCCCCGCCCTAGAGTTGCAGAAGGTGCCCATCCTCTCCTTCCAGTGGCTCCGGACCCAGATCACACTGAAGACAGGAGACAGAGCAGCAGCCAGGGGCAGCTGTGAGCTGCCTGGTTTATTCAGAAATGCATGGACACAGGTGCAGGCTGGGAAGGCCTGGAGTGGTCACTTTACAGCTGAGGCCCCCACTAGGTGCAGGGGCTCTGGACCTGGTGGCCGTCATGCTGTGTGCAGGGCACAGACCCGGGTGGCCCTGTCCCACCTTGGCTCCCAGCATGGCGCTAGTCCTGGAGCACAAGTGGCGCCTTCACCTGCTGTGCCACCTCCTTGCCGCTGAGAGCCTCCACGATGGCCAGCGCGAACTCGAAGCTGGTGCCCGGCCCACGGCTGGTGAGCACCTGGCCATCCCTCTCCACACGGCTCTCGGAGTAGCTGTAATGATCTGCAGTGGAAAGAAGAGGCCACGTCCTGAAAGGCAGCCCCAGCAGGGCCACCACTTGGCACTAAGTCACCATCCCAGCACGCTATTGTTGTCATCTCATGTGGGCTGGCCATGAAACCACTCATGGCCGCACGGAGGTCTCGGCAGCCTCATACCCAGGCAACGGGGCGACCATGTGGCCACCCAGCTGCTCGGAGCCCTAGAGCCCCAGACTGGCGGGGCAGAGGTGGGCGAGGCTAGGCCTCACACTAAGAGCTGTGCAGCCCCCAGCCCGCTTCAGCAAGGCAGGGTCCTGCCAAGGGCTCCTGACTCTTCCCAGGATGCCAGGCAGTAGCCAGACGCCCAGTGCACGGCCTGTCCCTGAGGCTCCGCTTCGGCTCTTCCTCTATACCAAGGTCTGTGGGCCGCAGCCCCAGACAGGCCTCCGCCCCTTGCAGCACACTCCTCACTGCACAACCCCTCTCCGCCAGCCCCCAAATTCTCTCCTATGGCCACTCCCAAGGGTGCTCCTCGCTCAGTCCTGCCTGTCCCAGCCCTAGGAACACCAAGGACGTGCCCCTGCCAGAGGAGGCTCGAGAGGGGCCCTCGTGACTCAGTCTCTGCTGCACCTCCCCAACACTTTGGGCAGGCGCCCTGGACCACCCTGTCCCCAAGCTGCTCTGTGACCAGGAAGGTAAGCACAGAGCTCCTGCTGCCCTGTGTAGCAAGGAGGCCCTGACTCTACTTCCTGGTGTGCGAGATTGCTGGGGTCCCCCCAGACTGCAGGGAAAGGACCCTGTCCAGGGGGAACTGGGGTGGCGTGGCCCACTGCAGTTCCTCCCCTCCCCTCCTGACAGCCAAAGTGGGCCAGGACAGGTTCAGTGCTGAGCTAGGAAGGCAGCAGGGGCCGCCAGGGAGCAGGCAAGAGAGATGAGGAAATTGTCAGCAGCTCACCTGCAACAGCTCTACAGGTAACATCACACAGAAGGGCCAAAGCTGGCCAAATAGGTTTAAAATTCTCTTCAGAACCTCAACAGGGAAGAGGTTTACACTTGTCAACCGCTCCACCTAGTGGCAGTGATGAAGAACTGCCATGCAAGGGGAACCCCAAATCCAGGCTCCCGGGACACACTTCATGTACACAGTAGCGCAAGGTGTGGCTTTTTTTTTTTTTTTTTTAAAGCTGTAGGTTAAAGCCAAGAAATCTCTTCAGAGAAAAAGCCAGTGGAACAACTAGGAACAAAGGGGTCAGGAACTAAAGGCCGCTACTTGGGTTTGTCCATAAAGCTTTACTGGCGTGAAGACACTGCACTGTTTATCCAGAGCTAGGACAGCTAACGGCAGCCGCCCAGACCTGAGGCCCTGGGAGGCCCAAGACACGCCGGCTGTCCCCAAGCACAGTGCTTTCCCGCTCCTATCTCGGGTCTGCCCATCAGCAGCTCTGAGCCTCCAAAGTCCCTACAGTCACTCCAGATGGTGGCCGGGGAGGACAGCCTCGTGTTGGAGGCAGGAGTGAGTACCTGCTACCCACTTGGGCGCCAGGCCAGGCAGCCTGCAGGGCGCTTCACACAGGTTAGCTCCCAAAGCCGGACATCAACCCTCTCAGGACACGTGAGGAAACCGGGGCTCTGACAGATTAGGGCACCTGCTACAGCCCCACATCCAGCGGGTAAAACACAGACCTAAGATAAAAGGGCAAGCTGCAGCTGTGCGCAGTGGCACATGTCCGTCATCCCAGCTCCCCACGAGGCTGAGGAGAGAGGCTCCCTTGAACCTAGGAGGTGAAGATCAGCCTGGGCAGCAGAGCCAGAGCCTATCTCAAAAGCAACAGGAGCTGTAGACCGATGGGCTCCAACCTCACCTGAGCACAACACTAACAGGGAGGCGCAGTGCGCGCAGAGAAGGTCTAGAGCGCCGAGGCGTTCCCAAATGCCACTGTGACAGGGAGGCGAGGTGGGGGGAGCCTGGCCCTTCACAGCACCCTTCTACACAGTTCACAGGTGTGACCACGAACTGCGTGTGCTTTTTATACAGATAATTCATGAGATCCGCAGGCTGCCCTAACACGTGTGAGGGCCGGGCTCCGGCCTTTTCTTTGGACCTTGGGTGAAAGGGCACTTTCTGAATCTGCTGTCAGGGTTGAAAATTTACCCCAGGCTGCTGACAGTGTGTTTGGAAAAAGCACTAATTAAACTGGTGTTTGGAGCTTGCCTTCCATGTGCAACAGCCGGGGCGGGCACCCCACCTGCCAGGCTGGGCCCCGTGGAGGGCACGAAGTCACCATGCTGCGAGAAGGGCCTTCTGGGCACGGAGATGCGAGCATGTACTTACTCCCATGCATCATCTTGTCCTTAGCAAGTGGGTGCGTGGTCACTTTGCTTCCAAAGCCTATTTCATGAGCCAACAGAGCCGTGGGACCTAAAAATAGGATTAATAAAAAGATCTGAGCGCAGATGAAGAGAAACCCAAGCTTTAGAAACTGCAACAGTAAAAGCATTCTTCCAAATCAAGAGGCTCTTATCTAAAAAGAGTTACGCTTCTGAAATGAAACACTTCTTGGAATGAGAAGTACGGTTTTTATAAGCCACTTGCTCAGCGCATCTGGCTAAGCTTTGCGTGAACTCAAAATACTCCAGCGCCATTTAATCAAAGCTTCCCTTGCCGCCCACAGGCACATGAAGGTGCCACAGCGCCCTGCATGGGCAGGCCGAAGGCGGGCAAGTGGGCACACCTCCTCTCAGCTCGAGCGCAGGCAGCGGGTACCTTCTTACTTCTGCACCTTCTTTCTCTTTTACAATTTTACCTTTTTACTTGAAAGTAGAAAGAGAACATCCATCCATCCAAATACACCTGGCGGTAGGAATTAAAAGGAGCAGCACACTGCCCGGAAGGAGAAACTCGGGGAGTTATGCTACAGTCTGAGAAACAAAGGCACAAGGGACTTGCCTAAAACTACTTCGCAAAAAACCGTGCAGGAAGGTCAGCTTGTGCTGCCTTATGCCCTGCTTCTTCAGGTGAAGTCTTTAAAATACCCGAGCACCAGCCCAGATTTGTAGCCCAGCATATCCACTGAAAACAGTCAACCTCAGTGACAGCCACAAGAGATACTGTAAATACCAGTCCTTAAAGACTAGAGTCAGGAAGATCATCGCTGCTACCTTACAGCTCTCAGAAGGCTTTACTGTGCCTTATTTCAGCTGTGTGCATAAGCGCCCTGGCCTTCAGTTGCACCGGGACTACAACAGCTGCGTCCTCCTGCACATGGTGCCAGTGCCGTCAGCAAACCTGCTAGCCTTGCCCGCACCTCCCAGGAGACAGCAGCCATGGTGCTCAGCATGCGCTCTAGCCAGATCAAGACAAACCAAGAACACCTAGTACTGAAGCCCTCTGCCTAGTATCAAGTGTCTGCCTCGGACCAAGGGTGTCACTCTGAAATCAAAAGTCTCTAGACTAGGTGTGGTGGCAACACTCAGAAAGCTGAGGCAGGAGGAGTGTTGTGAGTTTCAGACCAGCCTGGGCTACAAAGTGAGTTCAAGGCCAGCCTGAACTGCATAGCAAGATCCTGTCTCAAACAGATAAAAGAAAAAAAGAAAAAAAAGAAAGGCTCAAATGAGCCAGGCGTGACAGTGCACACCTGCAATCCCAGCACTCAGGAGGTTGAAGCAGGAGGCTCTCTTAGTTTGAGATCTGAGTGGGCTACTTAGTTCGAAACTAGCCCAAAATACACAGCAAGACCCTGTCTCAATAAAACAAAACAGTGTCTCAAACATGCCTCTACTTCTCTTCTACACACAGCACAGCTGCATATGGCAGTGAGTTTTAAAGCACCACTCAGTGTTTATTGAGTGGACGCACGGGTGGCCTCTCTGGTTATTAGATCCGGAGACCTAAGGACTCCGCACCGCCTTCCTCTCAAGCTGTGCCCCGGGATGATGGTGCGGGGAGGAGCACAACCACAGTGAGGCATGAGGGCTCGGGTGCTCCCTTCACACTGGTAAAGCTGCTGCCTACAGCGACTTTACCATAGTAAGCTCATAACTGCTGCATGCTGTGGCCTGAAAACCCTATTTGGGAAATCGGATGAGATACTTGGGCTTGCAGAGCTTGAGGTCCCCATGCAGGTCCCGGCTGTGCAGCCCTCCAGAGCAGGACGGAGCCAGCAGTGAGGGTGGAGCCGGCAGAATCCTCGCCCCGCAGCACCACCCAGCGGACATACAGGAAAAGAGCGCCCGGACAACTGGCTCCTGTACGTCCGCGTCCGCCCCTTCCCAAAACCTGTCCTGGACCCAGATCCACCAAAGTGAAGCTCATGCCATCTTCTGCTCATCAAAGCCTGGCTTTTGATGTGTCTCTAACTGTCTCAACATAAGGGGCTGCCATTCTTTGAAATAGCAAAATGTCAGATGGCTCAGCCAACTGGCCCCTCTCAATCTCTCCCACCTGCCCTGTGCCACCCCATCGCACGCACCCCTCTCCTCCCGGTCCTCGTGCAGGAGCCAGGATGGCAGCTCTGGGCTGCTGCCGTGTAAAGACACTGCAAGTGTCCTCTTTCCTGTCGCTTCAGTTATGACTAGGCCAAGCTCCCAGTGCGGCACACAGATGCCTGGGTGTGGGATGCCAAGTGCAGTGGGGCTGCCACCTTGCAACCTCAGTGACACTAAGGGACAAAGCATCTGCAGGCTTTGTTTCAACACAGTTGTAAGGGAGGCGGCCAGGCAAACCCTGCTTTCCTCCTTTGGTCAAAGCATCTGTAAGGAGCCCCGTTTCCAAAGGGACATTCACTTTCTCCCCAGAAGGGAGGCGCTGGGGTCCGAACCCAGACCCTCACACGTGCTATGCTCATTCTCTACACTGAGCTGTGCCCTGGCCCCCAGCTGGCAAGTGTGAAACACTGCCAGAGCTCGATGCCCTGCCTAGGTGCCAGCTCCAACCCTGACATGATGACGTCGAGGACCTGGCCCCAGGCGGTGCCTGCTCTCACACTGCACCCACTGCCAGGACTCAGCGCTGCTGCTCTGATGCAAAGGCCCGGCCCACAGCTCCTCCTAGAAACCCCATGTACTGCCACGAAGGCAACAGGACAGAACTGGACCGTACCAGAAAACAGACTGAGCGGGGTGCAGACCCAGGGACGTCTACAGAGCACTGAGGACCTTACACTGAACTACAGGGTGCAGGGCCTCCCGCACTGAGAGGCAGGGACACAAGAGGCCAAGGTGTGGGCTCTGAGTCCACAGGCCAGGCACTGGGCCGCGTGCTGTGCAAGATTCCTGCTGACTCCTGTGCTGGCAGCCAGGCTTCCTGGCAGCAACATCTGCTGCCCCAGCTGTTTACTGAATTCCAGAGGGCCCACTCTCTGCAGACGGTTCACGGAATGCAGGCCACGGGCTCAGAGAGCGGAAAGCGGAACAGTGAGACTCGCTGCAGAGACAGCACAACTTCACGTCGCCCAGGTTGAGCCCGTGCAGATGCCTGAGCTTCCTGCGGGGAGCAGCCTGGGGAGGGGCCAGGCGTGTTACCTGCACAGATGGCAGCGATGAGGCCCTTCCTGCTCTCCTGCTCCTTCAGGATCTCCTTCACAGCCGGCGACTGGGCAGAGAAAGCAAAATACAGCCAGTCACTGAGAGGACACAAGTGGGCTGCTGCTTTTAGCTTAAATGACAATAGCTTCAATCCACTTTTCAAAATCACTAACTCATCAATGTGGAAATTATCAAATTCATACTAGACTCTTAATCCACCCGGGGCACTAACCCTAAGAGAAGGCACTTTGAGATGAGTAGGAAAAGTCTCCCTGGCACATCTGACCTGCTCGTTTCATGCTCCAGGGAAAGGACAGGAAGCAAGCGAGGCAGGACCTGTGTCTTTCTGGGGCTGGGGCACAGGAGGATCCATCCCCAGCATCCTGTGCCACCTGCCCTGCGTCGATGCCACCCCTAGTGGCCACACTTGCACCTGCAGCCCTGCGCTCCCCTCCCCCCTCAGCCCCATGGCTCGGCCATTGGCCGACTTCTGATCTAAGCTGACCCATCACAAAATTGTGTCACTCTCCCGCTGCCAGGGACAAGGCACAGCCTCTTACTTTGGGCTCTGCTCACCAGCTCCATTCAGTGGCTGCTCTACCAAGTCAGCTAAGTTCCGGGGGAAATGTTATGAGAACTGTATTTTGGAACCCACTTGGTTAATTCTGATTGTTTGTCTCCTGCTTTTGCACCCCCCCCAGTGATTGGGTAATAACCCGCTAAGCAGCACACACGTTCCCGCTGAGCTCTTCCTTGCTCTCCTGCCTACTCTGCAATGTGGACCAAGGGGGTTTTTACCTCCGACAAATTCTGAGCGCCCAGGTTGCCTCCGGGGAGAACCACCACATCGTAGGGACCCTGGCACAGTGGGAACAAACAGAGAATGGTTCATTTCAAGTGGGCACTGAAGCAACGGTCTAAACACTTGCACTTAAATCACAAGCAAAATACAAGAGATAATCCAAGCACCTGTCAAAGAACAGTTAGGAAGTGGCAGAGCGTATGTTTCAACATCAGGAGGGTCTGGATTTGATTCCCAGAACGAAAACCAAAATCAACAATCAAACAAAAAAAGTTAAGCAAATATGGTGTCCCAATGATAGAATGTTTTTATAATTAGTAAAAACTGCAGGAAATCTGGATATAGTAACATGTTGCAAGCATCACTTGATGCTTTTGTCTTTAAAAAGACAAAAATATGCAGAGTACAATGGGTTGTGTCTATAGCGCTATCAACTCAGGAGGCTGAGGCAGAAGGATCTCTTGAGCCCAGGTTCAGCCTGAGCAAGACAGTGAGATCCTATCATACGCATAAAAAAATAAATTATATATGCTGTATGTGAACAGGTGTGTGTATGTGCACAAGCATCACCTCACACGTGTGTGCACAGTTTCTCACAGACCAAGGGACATCAGCTATAATAGTGTGTGGGGTTGTGGGGAGGAGAATGGGACGCTGCTTTGGCTTTTGTCTGGATGTCCCCCTAAAGCTTCATGCAGTCAGTGGGGGGCTTTTTCAAAGGGGGATGGATATCTAGAGTGTGTGACTGATTCAGGTGCAGTGCTGGGGCTCAGGGCATGTGGCTACTAAATGAGTTCACCACCTGGTACGGCAGCGCCCTCCTCCCAGTGGCCTTGACAGTGTCAGCGGGTCAGAAACGGGCTGCTAAGGTCCCCTGCTCGCCTGTTTTTGCTATCTTCTGCCCATCACAACTGTTTCTCCTCTGCCATGTCTTTCTGCCACGCTACCCTGCCTAGGAGCCAGCCAACCGTGACTGAAATCTCTACACACCGTGAGCTACATAACCCTCTACCGCTTTAACTTCGGGCGTCGGGTGTTTTTCCTCAGCAATGAGAAAAGTAACACACTCGTCTTTTTGACTTTACACTTGTGTCTACACTGCATGAATTGTTCTGCAACAGGAATAGAGGTAGCAATTTCTGAAACTGAAAAAAAAAACAAATTTTAAGTAAAAAGCGTAAAAAAATACTTTGAACTTTAAAAAACAGAATTTGGTGAGGGAAGAAAAAAAATGACACAGTATTTTAAGTGACCCAAACACCAAAACATCCCAGATAAATTTAATTTCAAGCTTGCTGAGATCAGAAAATAGAAATTGTCTTAAAGTAAAATTTAAAAAGTGCATAAATTTAGTACATGTACTTTTTAGAACTTCATACAATCACAAACATCCCATGTTTGTTTTACAACCAAGCAAAACTCTGAACAGAGAATGTGTGAAGGATGAATTTCTTTCACTCCTTTTAGAATCTGAACTTAACAAATACCTACACAAGGTAACCACTGACCTAAAACACCCAGACACTGCCAGACAAAAGTGGAATAAAGCGAACATTTACTTCTACTTCGTGCTTCCACCAGGCTGTTGAGAGTTTTCAAGTATTCATTTTTTTAAAAATTTTATTTTAAAGACAAAAGAATGGAGACATGAACCAGAAAAGCCATAAACAATACAGAAAATACAAAGTTATACAGAATATAGTAGGGAATTAGCACTGGATGTTGTATTACATAGTTATCTTCACATTAGTTAACACAAAAACATTAAAGGAAATACCAAATTATAGAGAAGATAGTAGGGAATTTGCACTGGATGCTGTATAATATAAAGTTATCTTCACTTC